>OX459031.1:13878133-14029376 GCA_949775025.1 Tricholauxania praeusta
GTTGAGTTGAGTGAGTTGAGTGAGTTGAGTGAGTTGAGTGAGTTGAGTGAGTTGAGTGAGTTGAGTGAGTTGAGTGAGTTGAGTGAGTTGAGTGAGTTGAGTGAGTTGAGTGAGTTGAGTGAGTTGAGTGAGTTGAGTGAGTTGAGTGAGTTGATAAGTTGAGTGAGTTGAGTGAGTTGAGTGAGTTGAGTGAGTTGAGTGAGTTGAGTGAGTTGAGTGAGTTGAGTGAGTTGAGTGAGTTAAGTGAGTTAAGTGAGTTGAGTGAGTTGAGTGAGTTGAGTGAGTTGAGTGAGTTGAGTGAGTTGAGTGAGTTGAGTGAGTTGAGTGAGTTGAGTGAGTTGAGTGAGTTGAGTGAGTTGAGTGAGTTGAGTGAGTTGAGTGAGTTGAGTGAGTTGAGTGAGTTGAGTGAGTTGAGTGAGTTGAGTGAGTTAAGTGAGTTGAGTGAGTTGAGTGAGTTGAGTGAGTTGAGTGAGTTGAGTGAGTTGAGTGAGTTGAGTGAGTTAAGTGAGTTAAGTGAGTTGAGTGAGTTGAGTGAGTTGATAAGTTGAGTGAGTTAAGTGAGTTGATAAGTTGAGTGAGTTGAGTGAGTTGAGTGAGTTGAGTGAGTTGAGTGAGTTGATAAGTTGAGTGAGTTGAGTGAGTTGAGTGAGTTGATAAGTTGAGTGAGTTGATAAGTTGAGTGAGTTGAGTGAGTTGAGTGAGTTGAGTGAGTGAGTGAGTTGAGTGAGTTGAGTGAGTTGAGTGAGTTGAGTGATTTAAGTGAGTTGAGTGAGTTGAGTGAGTTGAGTGAGTTGAGTGAGTTGAGTGAGTTGAGTGAGTTGAGTGAGTTAAGTGAGTTGAGTGTGTTGAGTGAGTTGAGTGAGTTGAGTGAGTTGAGTGAGTTGAGTGAGTTGAGTGAGTTGAGTGAGTTGAGTGAGTTGAGTGAGTTGAGTGAGTTGAGTGAGTTGAGTGAGTTGAGTGAGTTGAGTGAGTTAAGTGAGTTGAGTGAGTTGAGTGAGTTGAGTGAGTTGAGTGAGTTGAGTGAGTTGAGTGAGTTGAGTGAGTTGAGTGAGTTGAGTGAGTTGAGTGAGTTGAGTGAGTTGAGTGAGTTGAGTGAGTTGAGTGAGTTGAGTGAGTTGAGTGAGTTGAGTGAGTTGAGTGAGTTGATAAGTTGAGTGAGTTGAGTGAGTTGAGTGAGTTGAGTGAGTTGAGTGAGTTGAGTGAGTTGAGTGAGTTGAGTGAGTTAAGTGAGTTAAGTGAGTTGAGTGAGTTGAGTGAGTTGAGTGAGTTGAGTGAGTTGAGTGAGTTGAGTGAGTTGAGTGAGTTGAGTGAGTTGAGTGAGTTGAGTGAGTTGAGTGAGTTGAGTGAGTTGAGTGAGTTGAGTGAGTTGAGTGAGTTAGTGAGTTGAGTGAGTTGAGTGAGTTGAGTGAGTTGAGTGAGTTGAGTGAGTTGAGTGAGTTGAGTGAGTTAAGTGAGTTAAGTGAGTTGAGAGAGTTGAGTGAGTTGATAAGTTGAGTGAGTTAAGTGAGTTGATAAGTTGAGTGAGTTGAGTGAGTTGAGTGAGTTGATAAGTTGAGTGAGTTGAGTGAGTTGAGTGAGTTGATAAGTTGAGTGAGTTGAGTGAGTTGAGTGAGTTGAGTGAGTTGAGTGAGTGAGTGAGTTGAGTGAGTTGAGTGAGTTGAGTGAGTTGAGTGAGTGAGTGAGTTGAGTGAGTTGAGTGAGTGAGTGAGTGAGTTAGTGAGTTGAGTGAGTTGAGTGAGTTGAGTGAGTTGAGTGAGTTGAGTGAGTTGAGTGAGTTGAGTGAGTTGAGTGAGTTAAGTGAGTTGAGTGTGTTGAGTGAGTTGAGTGAGTTGAGTGAGTTGAGTGAGTTGAGTGAGTTGAGTGAGTTGAGTGAGTTGAGTGAGTTGAGTGAGTTGAGTGAGTTGAGTGAGTTGAGTGAGTTGAGTGAGTTGGTGAGTTGAGTGAGTTGAGTGAGTTGAGTGAGTTGAGTGAGTTGAGTGAGTTGAGTGAGTTGAGTGAGTTGAGTGAGTTGAGTGAGTTGAGTGAGTTGAGTGAGTTGAGTGAGTTGAGTGAGTGAGTGAGTGGTGAGTTGAGTGAGTTGAGTGAGTTGAGTGAGTTGAGTGAGTTGAGTGAGTTGAGTGAGTTGAGTGAGTTGAGTGAGTTGAGTGAGTTGAGTGAGTTGAGTGAGTTGAGTGAGTTGAGTGAGTTGAGTGAGTTGAGTGAGTTGAGTGAGTTGAGTGAGTTGAGTGAGTTGAGTGAGTTGAGTGAGTTGAGTGAGTTGAGTGAGTTGATAAATTGAGTGAGTTGAGTGAGTTGAGTGAGTTGAGTGAGTTGAGTGAGTTGAGTGAGTTAAGTGAGTTGAGTGAGTTGAGTGAGTTGAGTGAGTTGAGTGAGTTGATAAGTTGAGTGAGTTGAGTGAGTTGAGTGAGTTGAGTGAGTTGAGTGAGTTGAGTGAGTTGAGTGAGTTGAGTGAGTTGAGTGAGTTGAGTGAGTTGAGTGAGTTGAGTGAGTTGAGTGAGTTGAGTGAGTTAAGTGAGTTGATAAGTTGAGTGAGTTGAGTGAGTTGAGTGAGTGAGTGAGTTGAGTGAGTTAAGTGAGTTGAGTGAGTTGAGTGAGTTGAGTGAGTTGAGTGAGTTGAGTGAGTTGAGTGAGTTGAGTGAGTTGAGTGAGTTGAGTGAGTTGAGTGAGTTGAGTGAGTTGAGTGAGTTGAGTGAGTTGATAAGTTGAGTGAGTTGAGTGAGTTGAGTGAGTTGAGTGAGTTGAGTGAGTTGAGTGAGTTGAGTGAGTTGAGTGAGTTGAGTGAGTTGAGTGAGTTGAGTGAGTTGAGTGAGTTAAGTGAGTTGAGTGAGTTGAGTGAGTTGAGTGAGTTGAGTGAGTTGAGTGAGTTAAGTGAGTTGATAAGTTGAGTGAGTTGAGTGCGTTGAGTGAGTTAAGTGAGTTGAGTGAGTTGAGTGAGTTGAGTGAGTTGAGTGAGTTGAGTGAGTTGAGTGAGTTGATAAGTTGAGTGAGTTGAGTGAGTTGAGTGAGTTGAGTGAGTTGAGTGAGTTGAGTGAGTTGAGTAAGTTGAGTGAGTTGAGTGAGTTGAGTGAGTTGAGTGAGTTAAGTGAGTTGATAAGTTGAGTGAGTTGAGTGAGTTGAGTGAGTTAAGTGAGTTGAGTGAGTTGAGTGAGTTGAGTGAGTTGAGTGAGTTGAGTGAGTTGAGTGAGTTGAGTGAGTTGAGTGAGTTGAGTGAGTTAAGTGAGTTAAGTGAGTTAAGTGAGTTAAGTGAGTTGAGTGAGTTGAGTGAGTTGATAAGTTGAGTGAGTTAAGTGAGTTGATAAGTTGAGTGAGTTGAGTGAGTTGAGTGAGTTGAGTGAGTTAAGTGAGTTGAGTGAGTTGAGTGAGTTGAGTGAGTTGAGTGAGTTGAGTGAGTTAAGTGAGTTGAGTGAGTTGAGTGAGTTGAGTGAGTTGAGTGAGTTGAGTGAGTTGAGTGAGTTGAGTGAGTTGAGTGAGTTGAGTGAGTTGAGTGAGTTGAGTGAGTTGATAAGTTGAGTGAGTTGAGTGAGTTGAGTGAGTTGAGTGAGTTGAGTGAGTTGAGTGAGTTAAGTGAGTTGATAAGTTGAGTGAGTTGAGTGAGTTGAGTGAGTTGAGTGAGTTGAGTGAGTTGAGTGAGTTAAGTGAGTTGAGTGAGTTGAGTGAGTTGATAAGTTGAGTGAGTTGAGTGAGTTAAGTGAGTTGAGTGGGTTGAGTGAGTTAAGTGAGTTGAGTGAGTTGAGTGAGTTAAGTGAGTTGATAAGTTGAGTGAGTTGAGTGAGTTGAGTGAGTTGATAAGTTGAGTGAGTTGAGTGAGTTGAGTGAGTTGATAAGTTGAGTGAGTTGAGTGAGTTGAGTGAGTTGAGTGAGTTGAGTGAGTTGAGTGAGTTGAGTGAGTTGAGTGAGTTGAGTGAGTTGAGTGAGTTGAGTGAGTTAAGTGAGTTGAGTGAGTTGAGTGAGTTAAGTGAGTTGAGTGAGTTGAGTGAGTTAAGTGAATTGAGTGAGTTGAGTGAGTTGAGTGAGTTGAGTGAGTTGAGTGAGTTGAGTGAGTTGAGTGAGTTGAGTGAGTTGAGTGAGTTAAGTGAGTTGAGTGAGTTGAGTGAGTTAAGTGAGTTGAGTGAGTTGAGTGAGTTAAGTGAATTGAGTGAGTTGAGTGAGTTGAGTGAGTTGAGTGAGTTGAGTGAGTTGAGTGAGTTGAGTGAGTTGAGTGAGTTAAGTGAGTTGAGTGAGTTGAGTGAGTTAAGTGAGTTGAGTGAGTTGAGTGAGTTGAGTGAGTTGAGTGAGTTGAGTGAGTTGAGTGAGTTGATAAGTTGAGTGAGTTGAGTGAGTTGAGTGAGTTGAGTGAGTTGAGTGAGTTGAGTGAGTTGAGTGAGTTGAGTGAGTTGAGTGAGTTGAGTGAGTTGAGTGAGTTGAGTGAGTTGAGTGAGTTGAGTTGAGTGAGTTGAGTGAGTTGAGTGAGTTGAGTGAGTTGAGTGAGTTGATAAGTTGAGTGAGTTGAGTGAGTTGAGTGAGTTAAGTGAGTTGAGTGAGTTAAGTGAGTTGAGTGAGTTGAGTGAGTTAAGTGAGTTGAGTGAGTTGAGTGAGTTGAGTGAGTTGATAAGTTGAGTGAGTTGAGTGAGTTGAGTGAGTTAAGTGAGTTGAGTGAGTTGAGTGAGTTGAGTGAGTTGAGTGAGTTGAGTGAGTTGAGTGAGTTGAGTGAGTTGAGTAAGTTGAGTGAGTTGAGTGAGTTGAGTGAGTTGAGTGAGTTAAGTGAGTTGATAAGTTGAGTGAGTTGAGTGATTTGAGTGAGTTGAGTGAGTTGAGTGAGTTGAGTGAGTTGAGTGAGTTGAGTGAGTTGAGTGAGTTGAGTGAGTTGAGTGAGTTGAGTGAGTTGAGTGAGTTGAGTGAGTTGAGTGAGTTGAGTGAGTTAAGTGAGTTGAGTGAGTTGAGTGAGTTGAGTGAGTTGAGTGAGTTGAGTGAGTTGAGTGAGTTGAGTGAGTTGAGTGAGTTGAGTGAGTTGAGTGAGTTGAGTGAGTTAAGTGAGTTGATAAGTTGAGTGAGTTGAGTGAGTTGAGTGAGTTGAGTGAGCTGAGTGAGTTGAGTGAGTTGAGTGAGTTGAGTGAGTTGAGTGAGTTAAGTGAGTTGAGTGAGTTGAGTGATAGAATATTGGAAATGTTGAAAAAAATCGAATAGAAATCAAAAATTTGATATATACCACTCCCACTTTCCAATTCCGCCCACTTTTGGTTCAATAAATTATAATCGTGATCGATATCCTTATATTAAATTTAAGCACAATAGCTTGTATAGTTTGCGATACATGCCGCAGTTAAATTTAAAATTTAGGGCGGTGACACACCCACTGGTACAATCCCGCCCGATTTTGTTCCAGAATCAGCTTTCCATAAGCAAACCCTTTACACCAAATTTCAGTATGATTGCTCACATATTTCGATAAATATGCCACTTACCGTATTTTATTTGTATGGGAGGTGCCACGCTTACTGGTGCTATTTCATTCACTTTTGATTCAGATATACTACTTTAAAGCAACTAAACCACTTACATTATTTTATTTATTTATTTATTTTTAATTAATTCATTAATATTATTAACATTTCAAATAAAATTTTTTCAACTTAAATTATACAAAATTTCTTATTGCCTATTGGTAATAATAAAAATGACCTATCTACTTCCTGTAGATCAAAGAACTAGAGACGGAATATAGATATGTATATAAAATTCACATTAAGAGCACAAAAGTGCGTGGGGTCGCACATTATTATGATGAAAAATAATAGATCTGATTTAATTTATTCCAGACTGAGAAAAATGGAATTCAATTTTGAACTGAAAAGTAGTAAACTAAAAAGCAATGAATGCTATATGCTAAAAAAAGAAAAAATATATTGAAGGAAAGTAATGTTGTAATTCAATACAATACATCAGTAAGCGTATTTAAACTATCGTAAGAAAAACTAAACAGCCAGAATTTCACTTCCTTCAGAAAAATGTGTTTATTCCGAATGCATCTTACATGAAATGGAAGATTATTAAATATCCTTGGGGCAGTAGACGTGTAAAAACGTAAGAAATGCTGCAGGTTGTGCGTTGGGATCGAAGCTAAGTTCAGATTGTTAACTCTCAAACCATAGCTGGGATGGAATCTGGTACTGATTGAGTAACCAGATGTTAAAAAAAATAATTTTAAAACCTTGAAGCAGTATAGGTGCTTTAGAGGTAAGATGTTCAACCTTATGAACAATGGAAGACTGCTCACATAACGACTTTTTTTACATATTAACCGAACAACTAATTTTTGTACAGTTAATAGAGGATCAATTTTGTTTTTGTGTGTGGCTCCCCAACATGCTAATCCATATTCTAGCTTTGAGTGAAATATACCAAAATAAACGCAAGTAAGTAATTTAGTTGTGCAAAAGTTGCTCAAATGATACAACTGTCTTGCTGCTGCCATCAAATACTTTTTCATTGCGGCTGAATGTTCAGACCAATTTAGTTTCCAGTCAATAAATAAGCCTAGATACTTGAATGATTTTACACAACTAATAGGAAAACAGCTATCAGAACAGGAACTGGATTCAAAATAAGTTTGCAAGAAGTCACTTGAACTGCAAATATCTCTACAAATGAAATATTTCTTGCAGCTAGCACCATGAATAGTAAAATCACCAAGTGGAATTTCCTTTCCAGCTGAATTAAAAAACATTATTCTAGTCTTATCACTTAATACCAGTTTATGGATTTTAAACCAGTGCCTTAAAACTTCCAAATCATGGTTAATTTCAAACATTGCTTCAACACTAGAAGCACAAGAAAATGTGCACGCCATGTCGTCTGCAAAAGCTATAGCTTTGCCAATAAAATTTTGAGTAAAAAGCGAATTCACGTAGATTAAAAATAAAATTGGTCCTAGGACTGAACCTTGAGGGACACCCAGACTAAGATTTCTAAATGAGCTTAAGTTTTGATCAATTTTTACCCTTTGAGATCTATTTGAAAGATAGGAATAAAACCAGTTTTGCATAGTACCTCTAAAGCCACACCTGTACAACTTATTTAGAAGAATGCTGTGGTCAACCGTATCGAATGCCTTTGTTATGTCAACAAAGAGGGCTGCAGTAATTTTTTTACTATTCAAGCTGTCATGAATATTATTACAGAATTTTAACAATGCATCTTCCGTTGATAAACCGGATCGAAAACCATACTGACAATCACTGAAAAATTTATATTTATCTAAGAATCTAACCATCCTTGACTTCACGGCTTTTTCAAAAATTTTTGAAAAGGTTGAAAGTATCGAGATGGGCCTATAATTGTTAATGTTGGACTTATTTCCTTTTTTAAAGAGTGGAATTACTTCCGCCTTTTTTAACTCATCCGGAAAAACACCAGACTCAATACTTTTATTGATTATGTGACATAGAATATCCGTTATATTGAAAACAATTTTTTTTAAAAATACACTGGGTAAAGAATCTTCAGTGCATGAACCTGAATTTTTCAGTGTCATGATTATTTTATATATTTCATAAGAAGTTGTAGGCTCAAAATAAAAACTGGAAGAAATGGAATTTTCAATATCTCTACAACTGCACGAGGAACAGTTTAGACAATTTTTTGAGATCACATCATTTCCAATGCTTGCAAAATAATCATTGAATATATTTGCTTTTTCGGTATGATATGTAACAATTTTATCATCCACTTTTAGCTCAGGTACTTGCTCTTTGTAACTATTTTTATTTAATATATTATTTACTAACTTCCATTCTTTTTTAACATCCCCTCTAATCTTGTTAAATTCGTTTGTATAGAAATCGTTCTTATACGTTGTGGTTAAAATAGATGTTTCCTTACAAATTTTTTTATATCTTGCTTTGAGGCTAGCATTACTTGGATTTTTTCTGCATTTCTTGAAAAGCTTATTTTTTTTATGGATCTTATTTAACAGCTCTGCGGTCATCCAAGGTTTCAATCTTTTTTTACCAGGCTTACTTAATTTAACACTCTTTGTACAGAGTTTTACATAGTACAGCAATATGTCAATAAAATTTTTAAATGCGATTGAAGCATTGGGCTCATCGTAAACATTTTTCCAAGACTCGAGATAGAGATAATTATTAAGCTCAATGAAGTTAGTTCTTTGCTTCATCAGACCAGTAGAAGCTTGTTCTTTACTTTTTGCAACATTATCGATACGGAGACTCGTAAGGCAATGGTCGGACAAATTTAGATTACAAACCGAACTATTGACTGACATTTGATTCGATTTTCCTAGTCGTACAAATATGTGATCTATACAAGTTTTTGAAAATGGTGTTATTCGTGTCGGTATATTTACGCAAGACTCAAGCCCAAAAGAAGAAATCATAGTTAAATAATTATCTACAGATACACAGTCCTTGAGAATATTTAAATTCATATCGCCTAGCAGTACTAAGTTTGGCGATTTTTCATTACTTAACAATTCGTGCAGATCATTAAGGAATACTTCCTGCAAACTGTCATGAAATCTATACAAGCATATGAAGCAAAACACTTGATCTCCTATTGAACACTTCACCTTAATTACGTCAGAGCTCCTGAGGCTATAACTTAAAAATTCACAATCAAAATTATTTGAAATGAAGACCGCAACACCACCAGCAGCATACTGGTTATTACAGTTTGCGTAAAATTTGTAACCGGGAATAGCAAAAAGGGATTGCTCATAATCATAAATCCATGTTTCCGTCAGAAAGATGAAATCTGGCTTGTTTCTAAAAGAATCTAGTTGTAAAACAAAGTAATCAAAGTTTTTACGCATGCTTCTGATGTTTTGTGCAACTATAAAGAGACTATTTGAGTTTAGGTTAGAAGATACAGTTTGAAAATTTACATTTTTACAATTTTCAAAAGGAATATCAAATAAACTTTCAGAAGGATCTAAATTACTTAAGTTCATTTTAATACAAGAAATATAATTTTAAAACTACGTTAATTTACTTTTTGAAGATCCTCCATATTGTTTACTATAATTGCGTGGTCACCTTCCTTTTTTCTAATTAAAACTCTGCCGTTTTTAACCCAAACGTACTTTAAGTTTTTTTCTCTTTTTAGTTTCTGCGCAGCTTTGAAAAGAATCCTAGTCGTAGCCGGCAGATTTTCATTAATATAAATTTTGGTGTTGTTGTCACCACCAAGTAATTTTGTGGTTAAATTTTTTTTATTTGCAAATTTTTTCCGCATTACTTCCTTCTTTTTTCTAAGGGATACAAATTTTACGCATAAAATTTTTATAGATGAATCTTGCGCAGCTGGATCCCTGGTCTTAATATTTTTAATATAGCAATCGTCAATTTGTTCTTCAGTTACATTCGTTTCCAGTCCATCAGAGAAAATTTTAAGTGCTGTCCCAAGAGCATTATTGTCATTTACGTTTGGAACACCAACAATTTCTACACTCTTTTCTCTGTTCCTATGTTTTAAAAAATCTACTTCTTTTTGAAGTTCATTTACCTTTTCCAGTAGATTTCTTTTCTCTTCTTGCCAATTTGTTAAGAGGCAAAGAGTATTTTCATGCATTTTTTTGCAAGCTAATATCTCATTATATAAAAGATCAATTGTTATTGTTGGTTCACTTTCTCTTAAACTCACCACTATCTCAGTGTCACTGTTTTTATTGTTTGTTTTCTGTTTTTTTTGTGCATTAGTCAGCTGTTCTTGCGGCCGCAGTACTGGTTTTTGTTGTGGTTTTTGTTGAGTTTGTATTACTTGATGTTTATGCTGCACCGTTTGCACTTTCTGTTGCTCAGCTGATGGAGATGAATTAGTCGGAAAGTTCTCTTTTCTGTACTTTTTGGCGGGATCTAATTCCGCTCTTGATGATGAAGCCATGGTTGATGACGAAGCAGGCGGGGGAGAATGAAGCGACGAACGTCTCTCTCCTTTGCAAGCAATGCATAAAAATGGTTGATTGCATTCTTGCATATATTTAATATCAGCTGGATTCAATTTCAAGCAACTGCCGTGAAAAAATTCTTTGCAGCGAACACATTCTACTTTTTCTTGGTCACGGTCGACTTTTTTATTGCAAACACAGGGCATTTTATATATCGAACAAGTGATAAAATTAAAAATAAAATAAAAATGTGAGAGCACGAAATTTATACGTGTTGACCCCACGACGACACGTACTAAACTCTTTATAAATTAAATTTCATAGCAATTGCTGCAATAGTTCACTTAAAACAGCGCTTACAAATTTATGCTATTATGGGAGGTGCCACGCCTACTGATGCAATCCCGTCAAAATTCATTTATTTTTAAAGCTTATAGTAACTGACATCTATGTACCAAATTTATTGAAGATTACTCTCATAACACACTATCTATAACAATAAATGTTTTTTGCTTATATGGGAGGTGCCACGCCCACAGGCAATATTGGACCAAATTTTTGTAATAAGAGACCTTATAGCAAGTATATCTACCTCATTAAATTTCATAACGATTACGTCGTTACTTCTCTTGATATAACGTTTAAAAATATTGTGGGCGGTGCCACGCCCTTCAACGAGTTTTTTCAGCAAAGTGGCTGAGCTTGTTTAGATGATTGCTTTCAGAGGAATCATCTCCAAAATTTTTATGAATTCGTTTGTGCCACTTTATAGATATACGGAATCAAGATTTTTAACAGTTGAAAAGTGCCACGCCCACTTTTTCGATTCCGCCATCTTTTATCACAGTTCAAGATATATTTGATATGTATCCGTTTACAAAATTTCATCGCAATATCTTGAACGGCTTACAAGGTATGGTTGTATAAATGATAACATTTAGGGCTGTGCCACGCCCCTGTATGATACTTTAGAAGCTTGAAACCCAGCTTAATCCTAATTTGATTCACATTTGCACCAAATAACCGAGTTTCATCAAAATCGCTGCAACTTTTTTCAAAATTGACCTGGGTAAATATACATAGAGTATGGGCGGTAGGCGTGTCCGTGAACCAGTTTTGCCCATTTTCAATATCAAGATGCCTGCAAGAAGGTGTGACCTGTGTGTTAAAATTTCATTCAATTATCTTTCTTGGTTTTCTCGTAAACCTGATTTCAACAGACGGACAGACGGACAAACGGACAGACAGACAGACAGACAGAAAGAAAGACAGACAGACGAGCTTTTATAAAATTCACAATTTTAACAATGTTTTATGTAAATCTGTTGACATGCTTAGGCCATGGGCATCAATCGCATGCTGTTTTATGGGCTCTTGCGTTGTATTAAAAAGGAAAAATGAAAGAAAACTGAAGCTGCGGTTTTTATTATGTAACTTACTGGTGGCAAAGGCTTCACACCTACTGGTTACACGGGACCTCACACTACCTAAGTTCGGCTCCGTGCTAATGATTTCCTATACATATCTTCAGCAATAGTTTAAAGCGTATTGAGGTCCCTATTAGCAAACGGGAAAGTAAAATAGCTTGGTATTGTAATTAAAAAGATGCCTTTGTAGAAAAATGTTGGTCCTAACATTTCTTACTAAGGCAAGATATAAGACTATAATAAGGAGTTTTATTTTAAGCTGATTATAAGGATATTAGGTTTCATGTCTCGTATGTGTTACTATACTGTACAGTAAAAATACACACAAAAGACATGGCATCCAATATCTTGATAAACACTTTATTATGTACAGTATGAAATGCTTATAAAAGCTTGAGGCGGTATATCTATCAAATAATTTCTTTTTCTACAGTATACATAGCATACTGCTTATGAAGACATGTGGCCGGTGTGTAATTCCTATTTTGTGCTATTTAAATAATGACCGATGCACAAACGGTACATCGCTTACCAATTTGAAAAGCGTTGGCCCTTGACGTTTTCGATTTTGCTCAATTTCTTATTTGTAAAGATTAACTATGCATAAATAATTTTGCCTTAAGTTGAACATTGAAAAATTTTAGAACTATCGGAAAATTTGTTAAAACAAATTGTTATGAGTTATTTATTTTTTTTTTTTTTTTTCAATTTTTATCACATGATATTGTGAGTTATACTTAAAAATTGGCGGAAATCAAATTTAGGTATTTCCAGTTTTTATAGTCATATTTTTTGTTCCGATTATGGCGCCGGTTCAGGAGCCGATCCACCTGGCAGTTGTAAAGGTGGCACATTTTCCGCGTATCTCCCATCATTTCCTGCTGGAGCATAGTTGCAAGATACAAAAACGTTTTTACTGAAAAAAAAAAAAAATACATAGACAATTCTGAAATTTTACTTAAATAAAGTAAGAAATCATAACTATTATGTGCAGATAGCATAATCACCCAAGGGATAAAAACAAAATCAAGCAAATAACCAAAGAAAATTTTGACTGAATTCACTTGAAAAGTGATGTTGGTGTCTTTTTAAAAGAGTTTTTCTGATTTTTTTTTTTTTTTTTTTTTTTGTTATATCTCCTTTCTTCTTAAGGCGATTTTTCGTTTTTATTTATGTACAATTCTTAAGATACTCTCCATGCCATCCTGTATAATGAAAGCAAAAAAAAAATTCTCACGTTTTTGAAAATGCAAACCCACAGCCCAATTCAATCGATTTCTTCCATATCGCTTGCGTAAAATGCCCAGTTGCCATTGTAAATTTTGGATCGCTAAAATTATAATCCTTGATTTCCTGGTACCATGCCATGGTTGCTCTCGTACCAATTAAGTTTCTTACACCTGATCCAACAAAAAGGTTTTCACCATATGGCATTTTCGTGTGATGGTGCATTCTGTTAACCCTAGCGTTTTCCTAAGAAAGAAAAAATAATAAAAAAGCTTTCAAAAATGACATGTCACTATCAAATTTCTCCAACTAACCTCCGCCCAATCTTGGGCAAATGCAGATATTTCCACTTTCCACTCCATTGGTGGACAACCATGCAGTTTGCGAACTATATTATGTGCTAGCACTAAGGATATTGCGAATTCCGTATCTGCGGCAATTCCCGAGCTGCCCCAGAATAAGCTTAAATAGAAATTTCGCTCACTCCATGGCTCTTAGAATTCCATATTTAAATGTTATGAGTATTTTGAGAGCAAAAAGAACAAATTCGCTTTGCGCTATCTTAAGTTCGAAAACACAAATTTTCATGTAACATTAATTTTTTTTTTAAATCAATTGAGTTGTCGTGTGTGTTAAGTTTGTAAGAAAAAAGTAGAATTTGGAAAAATAAGTTACTGCAAACACATAAGACACGCTGCCTAGTTGCGGTCTTGGGATAAAAAGTGTAAAAATGTTTAAGTAGTCTTATAAGTAAAGTGTTGTTTTTGTTTCATTTTAACTAAAAATCGCTTAAGTTCGTTATTCTTAACTATATAAAATAGCGAAATTATCAATAGCGTTCTGATAAAGAGATTCGAAAAATGTGAAAACAGATGGAGAGGACTATCAAGAGGAGGATTTCGATAACGATAATGATAGTTGCGATTTAGACTTCTGCTTGATATCGAAGATAATGATGCGATTGATTGAGCAGTAAAAATGTATGTCAGAGCCAGACCATGCATTGGAGATTGGTTTGTGGGCAAGTGATGATGAATGAGCAGAAAAATATTCACTATGACAATCGTAGAACATACTTTCGTAAACTGTTATACGAATTCTACGTTTTTCGCACGCTTAAAATAACATCAAAGTTGCCCACAAACGCAAGATATGGCTATATAATGTTAAAATTTAGGGATGTGCTACGTCCCTTGAAGAGCATTTGAAAACTTGAAACCTTGCCTTATTCTAATTTGGTACTTAAGTGCAACATATTGTGAGGACAAAATATTCTATTGGAAATTTTGCCTCACATAATTTTTTGGCTAGGTACAGTCACCTCAAAACAACAGCATAAAAACACACCACCAAAATAACCAAACAGAAAAACAATAGCCCAACATCAAAATAGTTCAAAAACAACAGCCAACAACAGTAAAATAAACCAACAAAACAGTACCAACATGTAAACTGCATGACAACAACGGCAGCACAAATAACGCAATGCATACAAAGCAACACGTGCGTTGGATCGATCATACAAGCGAACGTGTTCGATGTTGCGCACGCAACTTAAACCAGTTTTTCCATAAGCCAAGCAACGCACAATGATGATAAAAGAGAAGTCGCAAGCATAGCAAGGACAGTCAGTTGGTGATCAGCAGCGAAGACAGACGAAGTGAACAAGTGAACTAAAAATATACAAAGAATCAACAAGTGCAACAGCCTGGCGAGGAAGTAAAAGCTAACACCGGAGACTCTACGTACCCAAACCAACCGTGAGCGGGCAGAACAGGAACCACCAAGGCTTGGAATACTGGTAGGTGCGGTGTTCAACAGGGAAAGGATCTAGTTTTTGAAGGTTTTTTTCGAAGGAAATACTTTGGCCGCTTATCAATTGTTTGTGTCACTCCTACAGCTTTGATATTTGTAAGAAGTCCTCCTTCGAGGAGACTCAAGAAATCTCTTTTCTGAGTTCGCGACTAGAACCACCAGGAGAGTCTTTGGAATACCGTTAATTGTTTGTGTCACCCCTACAACTTTAACTTTGTTCCAAAACTTTTCTGTGCCGACTTGGGTTGGCCGGTCTAGGGCGTGAACGAGCCTGGAATGGCGCCGTACTTGCCTACTTTTCAACTCTTTGGTGGCGATAGGGATGTCCCTCGCCAAAAGTGCGGATGCGTAGAGAACCCGAAGAAACCCGAAGGCTTCAACTTCAAAACGAAGTCTAACTAAGGCAAGCAGAGCATTTTTACGTAGAGCGGACCACTGCGGAGCACCAAAACTCAGTTTTCCAGTACAACCTAAGTTTCCCGAAGAAACCCGAAGGCTTCAACTTCAAAACGAAGTCTAACTAAGACAAGCAGAGCATTATTACGTAGGCGGACCACTGCGGAGCATTAAAAGTCCGTTTATCCGTTACACCCGAAGTTTCCCGAGGAGCATACGAAGGCTCCAACTACAAAACGAAGAAAACCCAAGCAAAGCATAAAGTTAGAAGGTACAACAAGAGTCCCTGAATCAAAAAAAATAAATTGTAAATGAAAAGTGAAGTAAATTAAATAAAAAAAACAAAGAACAGTTTAAATATAAAATAAGTGGTTCTGATTTAAGAACGCCTGGACATCCGGCGAGACATACGCTGGCAGAAAACTTCCTTACAATTGGCGCCCGAGCAGGGACTCTAAAAAATCCAAAAACCACAGTAGCCAGAGAAAACCGCAGCAACCAGAGAAAGCCGCAGTAAGCAAAGAGAACCTACAAGGAAGCAAACGGAAGACCGCAAGCAAAATGGTATTCAAGACCTCATGGCTTTACACGCTTGACAAAGAGGACATCGTGAAATATTGCGATGAAATCGAGTTGAAGAAAACGGGGACAGTGAATGAAATGAGGAAGCTGTTGAGAAATTTCATCACTGATAATGAGCATGATGAGGACGAAGGAACTCGTTTGAAGGTGCTCCAATCACGCCACGCACGGACTTCTTCGCCAGCCCCCTTACCGTCTATACATCAATCAGCGACAGTAGTATCTTGTTATGAGATCATGGACAAGGTGAGAAAATGGTCAGTGAAGTTCAATGGCCGACGGGATCCGCTGGCTTTTATAGAAACGTTGGAGGAGCTGGCAGAAGCCTACGGAGTTGACAAAAATATATTGCCGAGAGCCATGCCAGAACTATTGCAAGACAGGACAATATTGTGGTTCCGAAATAACAATCGTCATTGGCAGAAAACTTCCTTACAATATCACAAAGCTTCATCAAAATCGCTTCAACTTTTTTTCGAAAAAGGTTTGGCATATATGCATAGAGTATAGGCGGTAGGCGTGTTCGTGAACCAATATCGCCTATTTTCAATTCCAAGAAGCTTGCAAGACGGTGTGGCCTTTGTGACAAATTTCATTGAATAAGCTTGCTTGATTTTTGCGTAAGCGTGAGTATAAACTGGTTAAGAATATATAAACTTCTGCCACGCCTTCTTTTATGCGTTACAAACGGAATGACAAAGTGAATATACTACCTTCTGCTTCTGTTTCAACAAGCACACCAGTTTCCAGTCTAACATTCGAAACCGTTATTGAGTAATCGGTTTTTCAAATTTTTCGTATGTTTCATGCAAATTAGTGTTTTCAGCCTTAAATGGAAGCGCATTCTTTTCGGTCTTAAAATACTTGTAACAGCATATATATCTAAGAATTCACATACAAGATTACCATAGCCACAATAAGCAGGACAGCAACAACCACACAGATATACACGTTACGGCGCTATGGTATAAAAAGTGTTTGAAACAGCAACAAAATAAATCAGAAATAAAAATAGCTTATAAATAATCTGAGGGCATTAGTCCACAAATTTAGTTCTATCTTTAAACATCAAAGCCTAGGCATTTAAGGATTTTGGATGCAGTTCATCATGTCAGATTTAAAAAGAGAAAAATCAAAAAAAAAAGAAATATTCGTAAATTTAGTGTCAATGCTTAAATGTCTCTGATGAGACTTTGATGAAATTTTTGAGATTGAAAAGACTGAAGAAATGATTAAGCATTTTTACAATAAAATCTTTCAGTGATGCAAAGATCAATACAATCAAGATCTTACAAATTGATCAATGCTTTTTATTCAACAGACAACTGGATCAATTTAACCTTGCAATTAACCTGGTATTTGGTGACATATGTTATGGCTATTATCACATACGTATATACATTTTTATATACATAGCCTGATCAGACAAGTTTTTGGTTAATTTGTACTAGGATTTCAACACACGACCGTTTCCTGCACTGTATTTTGAATTGTCACTTGAAATGAATTGCAAAGTTACCTTAAACTATAGCTCCCGACCATGAAGCATTAATAGAGAATATGTTAGTTTACTAAATGTCAAAATTCAATATTAAACTTAAACAAACTTCAACTTGTACAATTGCACACAAAGCAACATAGGTGCGTTTTAAAATTACACAAACTCTGTTACAAAATCATGGCCTCCGGCAGTCTTAAATTATTTGACTGTCTTTGGTTGTATAGATATGATAAATTAAGGACACTTTCCAGTCTCAATCAAAGTTTTCATTCCGCCAAATCAATTCATACCCTAATCAAAATGGCTAGCATAAATTGTAAGTGATTTGATGGAAGAAAACGGGAGCGGATGCTTCCTCGGAATGAATTTTTAAGATAAGAAAGTCAGGTAAATTGCATTTCTCTAATCGCCCGTTGTAAGATAGAAGTATTTTTGCTTTATTCCTTAATTCAATAGCTAGATTTATTAACTTACCCTCGTGTCTTTCATTAATTCCTGGAACCATATTTTTATGCTCGCTGATTTTTTAGTTTTAAGCGTTGCGTGATGTTGTTCGTTGTATTATGGATTTAAAGAAAATCGTATTGATATTTAAATATTACGAAAAGTTGAGTTAACATTAAAATTTAAGAATTTTTTTTATACTTACGCATCAGTTTAGTTATTACAATGTAAAAACAGAATAAATTTCTCGAGCATGAAGTGTACAAAGTCACAACGATTTAATATAGTAAACACAATTTTTTTTTATTTTGACAGTTTGGATTTTCTATCAATTGACAATTTTCACTCATTCGTAGAAAAATTCTACAATTTGATTCTGTCACAAACTTCTATGATTTTATTTCCAATGCAGAGTATTTGATTTAAAATAATTTCATTGTACTCTTCCTTTTTTTAACTTTTCTAATTGTGTTAAGTAAATAAATAATTTCATATTGATTTAAAATATCGCTTCTATTCAAAAAATAAGTGTGAAAAATAAATTACACCTAATTTTGTTTTTACACATCTACCGTGTAAAAACATAATAATAATGGAGTAGGACCAATACACTGGATAAAATGAATTACATACAAAGTTGGGTGTGTCGTTATGCTCTCTTTTGTCGGTGATGAAATGCCACTTTGTTGGGTCTTCCAGCAAGACAATGACCAAGCACACCAGTAAACGGGCAAGAGAGTGGTGAAAGGTGTTGAGGTCATACAGTAGACTGCTCAGTCACCAGCCCTAAGTCCAATCGAAAACTTGTGGTGCGACATCAGCAGATATGTAAACAATACTAAGCTAACAAAAAACAAGTTAAGGTGTTATTTTCGGCCAGGCCGAAACTCACATACCCTACACTGCACCGAAAGTACCTTTTAAATAAATGTTAAAAAGACGTTGAAGAGGTTGAATAAGTCGAAAAAATTGTGAAATGTTGGAAAGGTTGACAGAGGTTGAAAAAGTCGTAAATATGTATATGCAAAATGTTGAAAAAAGTTGAGAGAGGTTGAAAAACTCTAAAAAAGTTGAAAGAGGTTGAAAACATTTGAAACTATTCAAAATTGATGAAAAAGTCAAAAAAATAAAGAAACTTATGAAGAAAGTTGAAAGAGGTTGCAAAAGTCGAACAAATACATATAGAATATATAAGAAAAAGTTAAAGGGTTAAAAAAGCCGAAAGAATATGGAAAATGTTGGAAAAATCGAATAAAAATGAAAAATTTGAAATATGCCACGCCCACTTTTCCAATTGCGCCCACTTTTGGTACAACAAATTATATTTGTGATCGACATCCTCATATTAAATTTCAGCACAATAGCTTGTATATTTTGCGATATATGCTGCAGTTAAATTTAAAATTTAGGGCGGTGACACACCTACTGGCACAATCCAGCATGGTTTTGATCCAGAAATAGCTTTTCATAAGCAAACCCTTGAAACCAAATTTTATTATGACTGCTCACATATTTCGATAAATATGCTACTTACCTTATTTTACTAGTATGGGAGGTGCCTCGCCCACTGGTGCTATTTCAGTCAATTTTGATGCAGACATACCCTTTAGCAACTAAACCACTTTTAATAAATTTCATAGCAATTGCTGCAATAGTTCATTTAAAACAGCGCTTACAAATTTATGCTAATATGGGGGGTGTCACGCCCACTGATGCAATTTCATCAAAATTCATTCATTTTTAAAGCTTATAGTAACTGACATCTATACACCAAATTTTATGAAGGTAACTCTCATAGCACACCATCTAAAACAATAAACGTTTTTTACTTACATGGGAGGTGCCACGCCCCCTGGTACTATTGAACAAAGTTTTTGTAATAAGAGACCTTATAGCAAGTATATCTATCTCATTAAATTACATAACGATTATGTTGTAAGTTCTCTTAATATAACGTTTATAAATATTGTGGGAGGTGCCACGCTCTTCAACGAGTTTTTTCAGTAAACTGGCTGAGCTTGCATTGATGACAGGTTTTAGCGGCATCATCTCCAAAATTTTTATGAAAATCGTTTGTGCCAATTTTGAGATATACGGAATCAAAATTTTTAACAGTTGAAAAGCACCACGCTCACTTTTCGATTCTGCCCACTTTTCTCACAATTCAAGATATATTTGATATGTATCCGTTTACCAAATTTCAGCGCAATATCTTGAACGGCTTACAAGATATGGTATTATAAATGATAAAATTTAGGGCTGTGCCACGCCCCTGTACGATCCTTTGAAGACTGGAAAACCAGCCTTATCCTAATTTGGTTCGTATGTGCACCAAATCACCAAGTTTTATCAAAATCGTTGCAACTTTTTTCAAAATTGAACTGGGTAAATATATATAGAGTATGGGCGTTAGGCGTGTTCGTCAACCGATTTCGCCCGTTTTCAATAGCAAGATGCCTGCAAGAAAGTGCGACATGTGTGTGAAAGTTTCATTCAATTAGCTTTCTAAAGGCCAATATAATTTTTTCTGGGAATTTGACTAGCCCCACTCTTCAGAGCTATAAAAAAGAAATCTTAAAATTAACATCAGAAAAACTAAAACTACAAAAATTAAAAATTTATCCAACATTAAAAACTTAAGCACTGAAAAGCAAAAGTTTCAGATATGGGGAAAGTGAGAAAATTGCTGTATTTTATGTCAATTTAATTGTAGTTTTTGCTGCTGCTGCTGCTGTTGTTTGTTTCTTGGCTTTTGCAAGTTGCTATAAATTTCAGTATGAATTGCATTTTTAATTAAATTAAAATGATGTAAAGAGATGCAGTTAACAAACCAGCAGGCAGACGGACAAATTCAAAGTGAGAAAAATGATGAGGAAACTACTCAAATTATTTAATGGCAGTAATTGCGAGGACGAAACAAATTAAATTTATTTCATTACGATAAAGGAAACTATTATATTTATAAAAAGGATGTTCGAATGAGAAACAAAAATATGTAGGTTTATGGAACAATTTTTTTGAAAAAAAAGTAACTATACCAATCAATAAAAATATTTTGAAAATTATTTTTTAAAACCACCTAAGGGAATCTTTAAAACAAAAAAAAATTGCAACGTACAAGGCTTCTGCAACTTCATTTTATTAAAATAAATGCAATTTACGAAGTTAAACGAATACTGCGAAAAGGATTTTGTTATCACAATAAGAGTATTTTTTTCTTTTGTTAACTCGTTAGTTTATTAAAATATCTCAATTATTCTTAAAATATTCTTTACAAAAAAAAACTAAGAAAAGCTGAGCTCTTCTTAAGAAAATTTTTCTTATTAATATCCTTAAATTGTTTATGGCATAATTTTTTGTGGTAGGCGTCCTTATCATAATGTAATACATTTTTTCCATTAAAATCTTAATAATTTTTCATGATGCTGCATCTCTTCAAAAAAAAGCGAAGTATAGAGATTTCGTATTATCGTTTTTTTTTACGCATATCCTTTGATTTAGACATTTTTTTGCTGTCCTTGCCTATTGTGTTGTATATTTGTGTGTTTTTTCTTTTTCTTTCTTTTCCGTTTTCATAAAATATATTGTATTTTTCTTCATTTAATTTGTGCCAAGGATTTGTGCGAGTCTTACAAATTTATGCTTTATGGTAGCATTTTGCTGGCATACGCATTGATTTCTCGGTTAAATACCTTGATTAAATAAAAATCACGTTAGGGGAAAAAAGTTTGATTTCGATATTTCCACCATGCTGCTGCTGCTGCTACATCGGCTTCCGCGAAAAAGCGTGCTTTGTCATTGATAGTCGACAATTGTTATTCTTTTGTGATTTTATTTTCATTGTATTAGAAATCAGAGAACTGCAGAAAATGCTTTTGAAATAACAGCAATTGCTCAATGTAATAAAAAACATATCAATTTATAGCAAGTAACATACAAGTAGAATTTTTCCCTTTGATAGAATTTCATAATAATTTTCATATTTTACAAAATTTCTTTTAAGACCTTAGAGGAAAAATTTTTCTCGGTACGGGTTAGTGAAAAATCAATGGTCCAACCGGTCAAATTTCATTTTATTTCAAAATTACAAAGACAAAACTTCGATAAGACCGGTAGATTTGATTTATTTTGACAGAATCACTAAGGAAACGTAGAGACAACGAATGTAAAATTAGCAAAAGCCCAATACTTCAAAAAGAAGACACTTAAAAATTTCTGAAATGAAGCTTGTTACTTCACTTTTTGACCCCAATAAGCCAAAAATTAATCGTAACTAAACTTGAAGCCCTGGGAAACATAGAATTCTGCGGCTTGATGATCATTCATTTATGAATTTTGAGGGTCACAGCTAAAGGCTTAGTTGCAAAGGGTGCAATGTATGCCAATCCAACTCAACTCAACTCAACTCAACTCAACTCAAATCAAATCAAACCAAATCAAATAAAATCAAATCAACTCAAGCAAACTCAACTCAACTCAAATCAATTCAAATAAAATCAAATCACTGAAATGAAAGGAAATGAAGTGAAGTGAAATTAGTTTGGATCTCTTAGGGAACGTCCATAAATTACATGAGTCAAAATATGGGGGGAAGGGGTCCGGAAATTTTCACGAAGGGGTAGAGAGGGTCAATAAAAATCTCAAGTAAACTTTTTAATGCAGAGACATTGTTATAGCAGATTATATTCAAAAACTTTAAGGCAAGTCTCACGGAAGAGAAGAGGGGGGTTCCCGTCAGAGCTCTTCAAATCTCACCAAGGCGAGGTGGGGTCCGAATTTTCAAAAAAACGCTTCACATAATAAATGGACGGCTCCATATTATGTTAGCAAAATTCAGATCAATAAAACAATTTTCTAACAAAAATTTTTAAAATAACCAATCAAAAAAATTCTTTTATATCGGAAATTGTAAGTCTGATTTTAATTGGGTTTTTCTCAAGCAGAAACTGAAACAATGGAGTAACATGCCGTTTATTCATTTATGTATTTAAAGCCTTACATTTATGCCAAACGAAAAAATTCTCTTATAATGCTTCTCTTACGGCAAGACCAATTTCACTTAGAGTTTTCTACTTTCTACATTTTCCCCATTAGTTATGGGTCATCACAATAAAATACCCCACTTTCAACTACATAACGCTCCAAAAATTAAGCGAAATTGTCACTAAATACCCAATCGATAACTTTAAAAGGAAACTTTTTACTTCAATTTCCACGCAGTTCATTTAAAATTTGTGCATTGTTCCCCCTAATGTCAATAACAAAAACTCACAACAAAAGCAAATATTTCTAAGTCTTCTATAAAACCTTACCCCGCACTACTTCGTAGCGAATTCTCGTAAATCCCACTATGGTTATTATCCTTTTGGGAATAATAATTTAGGAGCGTCAAATTTGCCAGTGTTGCACAAAACAGCCACAAGGCAGTAGCAATACAACAAATAGTGAAAAACGCACGAAAAACTAAAGAAGTAATCAAAAAAATACAGAGCTGGAATAAAAACATACCACACACAGAAGTGGCAAAACATATGGAATTTTTGTTCGAAGTGGAACAAGGCAGGATGAAAAATTAAAGACTCAACAGAAAAAGTTGCAACAACTAATTAAGGAACAAAAAGGTGTAACTGTGGATTCTACTGCGAGCGTTATCGATGACGTTGTATGTAACCTTTCACAACAACAATTTAAAACAAATGAATTAGAACTTTTGAATAGAGGTTTAAATTTCTCTGTTAAGCCAAATAACCCAAATCTGACTGACCTGATTGTTGACATTGAGACGATTTTAAAGTTTAAACCATCGATGGTGCAAAATGAAATTCGTACGGAAACGAAAAATATTATTAAAAGTTTGAATCTCCAAAAAAATAAAAAACAAAATAATACAATTCAGAATGCAATAAAAACATTAAAAGAAAAAGATTGTGTTTATGTAAAAGCCGATAAAGGCAATAAAGTAGTAATTTTGGATAAAAAAGATTACGAAGAAAGAGCCACAAATTTAATAAACGAATGTGGATACAAAAAGATAAAAAAATCACCATTACCAGCGATGGTTAAAAAAGCGGACGAGGTTCGTAAAAATATTAGCAGCGTTTTTGGAGAAAGTTTTAAGTGGCGTTTGTTGGTATCCAATCCTCAAGTACCTCGAATATATTTCCTACCGAAAATTCATAAATCTGGCAAAAAGGTCCGACCAATAGTGAGCAATATAAATGCACCAATGGAAAAAATTTCAAAATGGCTAGTGAGTGAACTTAAGAGTGTTCCAAATGTAAAGAGTCTTTCCGTTAAAAATTCATTTGAATTTGTTGAAAAAATTAAAGACATCACAATTCAAAGTGACGAAATCATGGTATCTTTTGATGTAGAATCACTTTTTCCATCAATACCAGTTCCTGAAGCCTTGAATGCTTTAAAAAATCACCTTGTTGTACATGAAGTACCAGCGAAGAGGATTGAAATTTATATGAATATTGGCAAATGTTGCATGGCACAAAATTTTTTTCAATTTCGTGGTGAATTTTTTAAAATAGTAAAAGGGACAAGCATGGGAAACTCTTTATCCCCAGTATTAGCTGAAGTATTTATGGCGGAATTTGAAATAAATTTACAAAAAACAAAAAAACTCCCAAAACTTTGGCTACGCTATGTTGATGATGTTTTTGCAATTGTTAAGAAACAGGAAGTGATCCCTTTGTTGAATATTTTAAATTCTCAATGCGCATCAATTAAGTTCACCATGGAAGAAGAAAGAGAGGGAAGTATTCCATTTTTGGATCTTATGCTAAATAGAGTGAATGGAAAAATCGAAATTGGGATCTACCACAAGGATTCCAGCACAATGAGATATATCCCATCTGATTCCCATACACCAATTCAACATAAATTAGCCGCATTCCATTCAATGGTGCACAGGTTAGTTAAATTACCTTTATCTATAGCAAATTTCAACAAAGAATATGAACACATTAAAACCATTGCCCTAAAAAATGGATATAAAGTAGAATTGGTCGACAAAATAATTAAACAACATTCAAAAAAAGTAATGCGGTCTAAACTGACAACCCTATATACACAAACACAGGCCATAAATAAGGACAATGAGACTAAAAGAGTTGCCTTGCATTTTGTACCAGAAATAACAAACAAATTGAAATCAGTGTTTAAGAAACACAATATGACATTGGTATTTAAAAACAACAACAAAATTAAGCAACATTTAAGTTCAACAAAAGACAAAATCGCCGATTTAGACAAAGCCGGGATTTATGAAATTGAATGTGGAGACTGCAAACAAAAGTATTACGGCCAAACACGAAGAGGGATTGGAAAACGTTTCAAAGAGCATGTCAGCTACATAGAAAAAAATCAGCCAAAGAAGTCAGCCTTTGCGGATCATGTTCTTAATAATTCACATTGGAACTTTTCTAAAGAAAATGTATTTTTAAAAAACATGTGAATGATTACAACAAATTGGATGCATATGAAAGCATTTACATACAAAAAGATAGAAATGCTATAAATTTAGACAAAGGAAATATTATTTCAGATTTATTTAATTTTTGCAGTACAAAATAATTTAAAAAAAAAAAAAAAAGAAAAAAAATTTTTTTATATATTGGAAAAAAAATTTTTTTTTTTTTTGAAACACTCCAAATTAACTAATTTAAAATATTTTTTGAAACACTCTTTTTCTTATTTGTTTCTTGTTGTTGTTTTTCTAATTCGTTTTTACCCGTTGTCAATCTCAATGTATGTACATATATGTTAGGTTATTGACATATGTAATTTTTTCACATTTCGCATAGAATGCTTTGTTTACGATTATTTTTTGAATTTCAATTTCATTCGTGTTGCAGAAGATGACCAGCAGGCTGGTCGAAATGCATCCAATTGTGTTTTTAATAAATAAATAAAAATAAAAGTTTTTTAAAACAATAAGCAAAATCAAAATAAGGTTTTTTAATTTTTACAAAATAAGGAAAGATTTTGCGGCTGGTTCGTGTATAAATAAATATGGAATGGAATTGCATTTTCCTTCGAATTTTTCGATTTTCTACAGAATGTTTTTGGTTTAGTATTTATAAAGAAATAAGTATCGCTTGCGTAGTTTTTCGTCGAATAATTTATTTTTTCGCAAAAAATGGCGCGTCAGTTTTAGTGAAATATTAGGCAAAAATGTTTGGTTACTTATTTTACCAGAACTAGCTAAGTTATGTCTTCTTTAACTTTTTGATAGTGCTAGGTTTTTGCGCTTAGATAAACTTACACCAATACCTGGTAAAGTCGCCCAAGTAAAGTCAAATTATCCCAATATTTTATCAAAACTATTGTACCAAAACGAAAGTAAAAATTATCTTAGCCAAATTTTTTTATCAAATCAATCCACAAAAAGAAAAGTTCCAAAAAATCTAAAACTTTTTCTAAATTGTTTTCCAATCCATATGAAATGGCTCACAACAAAGCAAAAAGCAAAATAAAAAACAAAACCAATAAAAAGCAGAATAACTTCGCTGAACTAAACTGCAATATTCCCATATAAATTAACAGAATGTGAGCGCGTACAAAAAGAGACAACAACAAAAAAAAAACAAACAGAAATTCATAGTAAGCAAAATGTAAGAAGAAAAATTAATCCTCTTTTTCAATGGTAGCCTCCTTCATTTATCTTTTTGCCATCTCACTCACATACACAAAGCTCTTGCTCTTGCATTTTACAGCACAGTACAATTTGGTCGTTATGCTCCCTCCCTCCCTCTTTCTCTTTTGTTGCTTTTGTTGTTTATCTGCTGATACTGTCGGTTGTTTTGTTTATGTTGGGCTCCCAATGCGGGTTGTTTATATTTTCTGTGGCTTTAAAGGGGCTACAATGACTTATGGGTTAAGCGCAAAAAAAAAAGAAACCCGCAAGTGAGTGAGTAAATGTTGGTTGCTTGGATGTGTAGGGGGATCAAAATAAACAAAACGTAATTTATTGCATCTTAAGGGCTAAAACGCATTGTGCAAGCACTCGCACACTCAAATGCATTCAATGTTTGATAATGCACTGACAGAAATATTTTGTTTTTAAAAATAAAAGAGTAAGTTGTATGCAGAAGTCTCTTTGAAGAGCTTGATAATGATTTTCATGCTTATCATATGAAAATTACCTCCAAATTATAAGCATCAATTTTGATTTAATAAAAGGAAACTTTGCTTCAGGTCTTTTAGGACTTTGGACGCTAGTTTTTTGTTCACAAGATTGAGTTTTTATTTTACAAATTTTTTCAAAAAACTTGAAAAAAATGCTACATAGCAAGTTTAAGGAATAGTTTACATAAAAAAAAAATATTTTGTGAGGAACAGTTTTGCCTCAGACACCAAACCTCTTAGACTTGAAATAAATGTCGAAACGTTGACTTGTTGCCAAAAATCGCATGAGAGATTCAGCAGTCTCAAAGTCCCCCTAGTTTGTATAAGTCGATGTTTCTCGAAATTCACTGCACACAGTAACTTCCCCATTGAAATTTCATAATATTTTCATCGGTCATAATAAGGCTTTTTTCTAATAACTATGGAATTAATTAATTTCTCGATTTTGTTTGATTGAAAAGTTTCCATTTATTTCTTGGCTACTTTATTATATGGCAAAAGTTTTTGTATAATTTTGTTTATTATTTAGTAAATTTGTTGAATTAAGCGTAATTAAAAAATTAGTTTTTTTACAGAATTTAATTAAATTAAAAATTTAATTACGCCACATTATTTTAACTCCGTCAACCTAAATTTTCCGGAGAGTTTATTTGGAAAATGTAATAAAATTATATTTTGATATTTTTTTTTTTTTTGTTTTTTGAAATGTACCTAAACCCATTAAAAACGGATTTAGTTATGGTTACTCCATTATATTAGCTATTTATTTTTTTCAAGTGTATATTAACACATCTGTAAACATCCTGAATGCAACGTACATGAAATTATTAGTAAACGATGAGTCAATATAAAGTGTGCAATTGGAAAATTACATTTTGTGGCAGCTTTTAAAGTTACAAATGACAAGGTTGGTATACGTAAAAATAAATAAATCAATCATAAAATGATTAAAGTGGGAGTGGCAGTCAGTTTAAAAACAATTAATGTACGCAAAAGCATGGTTCATTGTGATACCAATGAATATTTAGATTTTGTAAGTAGTTGACCTATACCAACACATTTAACGCTGGAAATGTAATCTTCGTCGAATCGACGAACACCGATTTTTTTGTGTTTCTCACTGTTCATAATAAGCTGAATTTTGGAAAGTATAGTTTTGCAGCTAAGCCGGCTAAAAATAAGTCTTCGTCATTTCTACGAAGATTACAATTCCAGGGTTAAGGTCATATACTACATGAAATAAAAGCAAACAATGTGTTTTTGTCTTCTCCTATCAAGTTCGTGGTAGGAGCAAAGAAAGTGTTTGTTTTCTTACTACTCTTGCATTCCACAATTCTGCAGAAGTAAAAATATCGAACTACTAATCTTTCTGCAAAACTACCGATAAGACAATTACCATTTATCCCAGCAGCAATTGACGAATTACTTCATCTGTTGCAGATCACTGCTTAGGAGGCGTTGAGATTCCATTCTAGAAGGGTTTGCCTTGTCATATTGCACGTTATGCCTTCGACGCAGCACTATTTTTCGTTTCTTACCAAGTAAATGTATATTGAAGTATATGTGGTGTAAGCTGCCCGATATTATTAAGGACTCTTTTATTTAGAAGCTCGGTGTATGTATTTATGTTTATGCTGAATAGAAAACCAAATTTTTTTCGTTTAAAAATTGATTTTCAATTTCTTTATTTTCTATATTAGCATTAATTAATTAATCGAAAAAGCATAATTTTATAGGAAAAGTAGATTCCAGCATTTTCTAATAATAAATTTCATGAAATTTTAATATAAAAATTAAATACACAGAAGAAACATTCCTTACGCAATACTCTCACAAGAATTTTTTTTTCAGTGTATGTTAAATTTATTGCTATTTTTTTTTTTTTTTTTTGAACAATTCTTAATTTTATAACAATGAAATTAATTAAATGACAGCTTCTTCTAGTTAAAAAAAAAATTAAAACTTTAAAAACTTAAGACTCGAGAGAGTCAAAACTGCAGTGCCCCTAAGCGAGGTATTTAAGCTTTACCCAGAGAATTTCTTAAAATTAAAATATTGAAAACTTTTTAGTAAATTCAAATGAGCATCTATTTTCAATTCTTACACAAGCATTTTAAAAATAATTTTATAAAAATAGAAAAAAATTTAAAATGAAATTACATAAACAGCAGTTTTCACTCTTCTGAATTGAAATAAAGTGCCAAAAAAAAGCAAACAAAAACTGATGCAAAAACAAAAAGAAATTTCGTGCAATAATACAGAAATTTATTGACAGCATTCGCTTTGACGTTAACAAGTAAAAAAAATATAGAAGCCCTGCAGAATTAATAAGAAAAAGTTTATCTCTATCAATCGATAGTGCAACAAAGTATTGCATAGTTCAAAGGAAACCCAAGGATTTTATTGTTTTTATTGAAAGTAATGAAAAAAAAAAGTTAGAAAAACAGTGCAACAAAAACTTTATTTGGTATTGAAAAATATCATACATAAGAGACTTAAAGGCTTTGTTCGAAAACCTTATATGAGAAACTAACAGCTAACTAAATTCATGGAAATAACTTTGTTGGAAAAAAGGCTTTGGTTCTTTATAAGAGTTTTTACAGCTAAAAATTAAAATATTCAAGATATTTGCAGAGAAAAATTTACCTGCTGTCAAAATTCATATTTTGTTGGAACGAGAATCTTTTTATTAAAGGCCTTGGACTCATTTATTCTATCATAACTATGAATGATGATTTTAAATTCGTTGAATATTTTTCAGCTGATTTTGACTACAATCACAGTATTTTTCACGTGTGAATAACTTTACTGGCGGGTATGGAAAAAAAGTCTATGCTGAAATGTGTTTGACGGAACCACCTGACGCCAAACGCTCACTGTTACACTTTCGCTTTCAAAATTTTGAACTTTTACAGACTTTTTCTGAATTTTTTGGCTTTACGCAACATTTTTCGACTTCGTCAGCAATTTTCAAGTTTTTCAACATTTTTGTAACTTATCGATTTTTCGGATATTTCAATAATTTCTGATGTCATTTGAGTTGTATTGTCCTTGTCGGGAACTTGAGATTTTGGTGACATATTTCTACTTCTTCAATGTTATGCGACACTTCGTGCCGTTTCAACACTAAATGAAAGTTTTCTATACGAATACAACAAGGCAACATTCATTTCCAAAAATATCAAATTTTTAAAACATTTTTTTGATTAACAATATAAATTACTTATGTTTGTGTACAAATGTAAATTTGGAGAAAAAAATTTTGAAAAAAATCAAATAGCTTTGAAAAACATATTTTTTAATTTTATTTTTAATTTTAATTTTGACGGCAAATAAAACCAAAATAAGAAGATATATTACTAAGTTTCGTTTGAGAACTTTGTAAATTGAAGCTTTGATAAGTCACGTGCAAAATTTAAGCCTTGGAAAGTCTTCCAAAAGTTTAATAAACATTTTTAACACAAAATTAGGTCAAAAAAGTAGGAAAATATCATAATATTATAAATTGTTAAAGTACAACTCAAAAAATACAATAACAGCCACAACTTCTTTAGTTGAAAAGAAATTAGAGCTTTTTCTTTGCAACCTTGGTTCAGTTTTTCCAATAGAACAAAATAATGTATGTTTTATAATTTTAAGAACATGTGTCCATTAATTTTAATACTATTTTACCGCGAATAAATCGAATTCTTCAGAAGGCTATACCTCAGGAACTATCTCCATACTTTTGCTTGGCATAACTACCTGGAATACCATGCAATTCAGTATATTCTAAAGTAAATGTAATGCTCTTATTGTTGCAGACAGCTAAAAATGGATTACGGAAGTGGATCGTGACGCTAATGAGGATTTTTTGCGATCGATTTTTGAAAATAATAAATTTTTCAACAAAATGATGAGGAAAATTCGAAAGTGGATATTAAACTTTACCAGAGGCAGTTTCAGACTGGTTGTTTGAAAATTTTAAATCCCCAAAAAACGGACCTAAAATGGGCACCTCCATTGACGAAGTCCAATATACATTTTGGAACATTCCACGTCTTTTGGAGCAAGAAAAAAAAAACGGTCTATTTGGCCACCTTAAGTGAGCAAAATTCATTTCCAAATTTTCTCCATCATTTGATGCAACAACAAAACTCACAAAATCGGGGTTAAATTTTCGAAAATTTTTTATGGTTTACCAAGAGAACTTTATTCAAAAGTGAGTTCAACATTGTTCAGTTTCGACTTTTCTGCAGCGATTAGTGCAAAGAAAATATTCGCAAAAAAATACTCCAATTGGGTCTCTTCAAAATTCCGGGTGGACTTGATGATATTCAAAATACATTTCCAACTTTTCTTTCGCTTGATGCTAAAAAGAACTTTATCTAAAAGTGAGCCCAAACGAGGCCATTTCAGCTACCAGAGCTACTTCTGGTGGATTGCAAAATTCATTTAAAACTTTGTCAAGCAATTAAAGCAAAAGAAACATTCCCAAAAATGGGCCCAAAAAAGTTCGCTTCGATTCATCACGAATTATTCAAAAAGTTTATAAAAAATTTTATTTATATATTAGACTGGGTCGATTTGTATGAAGCAATATAAATTCAGCCAGACACCGACTCAAAGTTTAGAAGGACCCTTTAAAATGAAATCTGCATCATTTTTTTTTTTTTTTTTCATTCCAAGAAAAACCAATGGAGCACTTTTGATTCTCCTGAAGGTCCTTTTTGGCTAAAAAAAAACGTGTTTCCATATAAAAAATTTAAAAAAATCGAGTTTTGGGGCTGAATATTATCCATAACAGAAAAACAATTGAAAATTTTTAAACGTCAAATTTTTTGCAAAAACGCAGTCTTTATTTTTCGGCTAAATACGGGTATCCATTCTGTAAAGGAATAAAAGTAACGAGCAAAAAACACGATTTTTTTAGTCAAAAAGGAACTTCAGGAGAATCAAAAGCGCTGCATTGGATTTTCTCGCAAAGAAAAAAAAAATGACGCAGATATTGTTTGTAAAGGTCCTTCTAACTTTTGAATTGGTGTCGAGATGAATCTAAATTTCGACCCGGTCCAGTATTTACATATATATTTGAACAGAGCCATAAAAATTCCAAGTTATGGCTAAAAGACATTCGAATAAAAACCACGCGAAAGATTTTGCGGTTATTCCATTTCTTTTAGACGCTCGAAACTGCTGGTGTTAAAATAGTTTCCAGCTAACATATAAGACGTGGTTCCTTCAATATAAAGAAAAAACGGTTAACACCGTAAAAAACCAACTTTATGCAGTAAAACCTGAGCGAAACTGCACTTTAGCAAACGTTGTGTTAAAAACTTTTTTAAATAAAACTAATATATGTATATATCTACTGTACATTTCACATCCGTATTACAAAAGTTTCCTGCAAAATTTTATGAAATTAAATATTTCTTTAGAAAAAGTTAAGCTGTTAAGATTTTCAAACATAAAATCAAGCAGTTGCTAGCGGCAACTCGTCAGCTGACGAGTTAAAATCCTTGAAGTATGTAACTTTACGGATAATGAAAAAAAAGCGCAATAGCGCACAAAATCTCAAATACGACAGAACAAAAAAGTTCAAGTTGCTCAAGCAAAGACAAAGAAAAACTAATTTTTCAAATGTGCACTTTAATTATATCGCCCCTAAGTAATCAAATTTTCAACTTTTAGATTTTACATTAATTGCTCTATAATACGAAATGCTGCTTGCTGTGCACATAAAACTAAAAAAAGTTATTTTATAGGATTTTAAGTAGCAAACGATTAATTTTGTTACGATAAATCTAAGCGAAAGTTTTTTTCAATCTTTCAGTAGTATGGGTGTGTGTGTGCGCGCTATTGCTTTTAATAAGAGTTTCTATCAACTTTCTGTTGCAACGAGAAATTTTTTTGATTTTTTTCCGTCTCTTTCTCCCATTTCAACTACAAGTATTTTGAGTAAGAAATTTGTAAGGTGCAAAATGCTACCTGACACCAGAAAATCACATAAGCACGTACATACAAAGAAACCGCACACACACACATGCTAATGGACTCAAACCTAGTCAAGTATAGTGCAACTTACAAGGCTAAGGACAACGCAGCGCGCTATTTGTAGATCATATGAAAAAAAAGCACTAACACAGGTACAAAAAAATGCCATGGAATAAGAACACAAAATAAACCAAGGTGCAACACAAGTCAACAAAGTTAAGTTGAAGTTAGAAAGTTTGACGGCAGGCAGTGGTGCAAATTGCTGCCGCTATGGCACTTTTAGGCCAGTCAAATTTGGCAAAAAAAAGATGGGTAAGTCTCAGAAAAATTTGCTATACTTTATTGTTTTATGATATGAAATTGCAATGTGCAAGAACTAGAGGGCTTTGGAAAACAATAACTTTCACTTACAAATATATGACAGATATTGATACCAAAAGTTATACCAACTTCCTCCTCAAATGGCGGACCATAATCTGCATTTGAGTGTCTTTTATGGTGCTCGAGATATATCTACTAAATGCATGGTTTTCTCACAAAATCTACAAAAAACTTTTTCGTCAGAACATATGCCCTCCCATGTAGCACACGTTGCAAGTTTTTGGCTAATACAGCGCATTTCTAGCAAAAATCATTGCTGCATTGCTTTTCTTGCTACTAGGCACTGATCAGGAATGCACTGCCCTTAGGAAACAGAATATAGCATTTCACATATCTTTGCAGAAGGAAAAATGCAAAAAAATAGCCCCATTGCTAAGCCACAAATTGTGTCTTTTTTACAAAAGGTGAAATAAATCAGTGATTAAAATGTTTCTGAAGTATAATTAAAGCACTATTTTTGCCGTTCCAAGCAATAAAAGCGCTTTAAAAAACTGTATTGGTATTACATATTATAAATGTGTTTGCTAATTATATAAATATATATAAGAAGTATTTACGTTTGTGATATTTATAGGCATTTATTTGAACGAATTTACTTCTCTTTTATCATTTTATCTTATTTTTTAATTCAATTGGCCTTAATATTTCAAATAATAGCTAATAAATTGCAGATAAATAAGTTTTACTACATTGGCACTTTTCAGCAAAATTTTTGATTTTAAAAGCTGATTTATAGCCAAGAAATAGCATAACGCGCTGGCGCTCTCTCGAGCAGTGCGCATCAGTATAGAAAAATGAGATGTATGTGGATTTTTTTCAGCAATAATTTGAAGTATGTGTGCAAAATAAAAGCTACAAAATATAGCCATTGCTTTTACTGTAAATTAATTTTAAATGCACTTTAATAATAGCCATGAATCTATGCTATGCTATGTAATTTTTTTTTAGCTATAAATGCCAAATCAAAATAATAAAAATAGTTGCATTTATTTAGCTGTAATATTTTCGTTAAAGTATACTTCATAGCTAAAGAAAATAACAACGAAATTGTGCTAGTTCTCAGCATCTATTTTGGCTGTATAAGCGTTTCTAAAGCAGGTTAAGAAAATATTTTAAAGCAATGCTAATATTAAGCTAGACACAAGCTGTAAAAGCGTTTTTAAAGCTAATAAGTAAATGACTTGTCAATTGCATTAAAAGTAATTTTACAGCTTATTCCTAGCAATTATTGCACAGTAGTATTTTAATGCTACTTGGGTTATTATCACGTTTTTTGAGAAAACAAAATTAGGAAAATGACAGCGGGTTAGAACTCTTAGATCCACAGAAATATATAGTTCTGAACATTTATTTGAATTCAAACAAGCGTGTTCCATAGAAAGCCACATTGACACTGAACTAAGAGCTTGAATTCTCTGTAAAATCCATGTGCAAACATCGCTGTCATGCCACTAAATAAAACCATTCTTACAAATTTCAACCTTGCCTTAAATTATCCAACAATTGACTTGAAAAGTCCTTATTCACTGGACTATGTAAGCGTTGAAGACACTGATAAATAAATAAAGTGGAAAAATAAATGCCAGGTAAATAATTCCAACATAAGAGACTCTACTCACAATTTGGCTTGCAGCATGTTTCTCTCTTCATGACTTGCAGCACTTGTTGGATCTTGGCTATGCCTTGAGGTGTCGACAAATACCAGGCGTCTTCATTTTCATCTCAACCGGTTGAACTTCGAAACTACTTTGAAGTTTTCCACACATAAGAAAAGCAAAAAAAAACAAAAAAAAATTCTTTAGTTTTTTAGCTCATTTTTCTACATTTTTGTTGTTTTTTTTCTTCTTCTACAACTTGTAACCAGGCACATGAGGCTGCCGCTGAAGTTCATTGAAAGTTATGTAACCTGAAAAACTTTACCATTTGACTTGACGACGACGATGGCAGCAGCAGCGGCGGCTTGGTTTAACTTGACATTTTACGTGAGTTCATTGCGGCTTCATTTGCTAATATGATCCATTTTTACGATGAGTTTTTTCGTCGTTGCTCTCTTTTGCTCGATATGCAAGCGGCGTTTGCTTGGATGGAGTTGGGCTTGTGGTAGGTTTTTTTTTTCCTGCAGTAGGAAGTTTAAGTTTTGCTGGCTGGTTGGTTGGTTGTTGCTTAATAGTTAGCTTAACGCTTATGCAATCTAATATTTATGTAGTTTGCTATTGAAAACGTTTGGCAACGCGTCAATTAGGCCACGTTTGCCTGCTACCTGTTTGTATGCGGCTGCAATGTGCTTATCATGATGTAATAAAATTTGAGAGGCTTAAAGGATTAGTTGTGCAAAGTGTTTACTAAAATGTTTTAATACTTTAATGTGAGTAAATATGTGGAGTATACTACTAACAACAGGTTGCGATTAAATGAGTTTTGATATATAATTTACGCGTATAAATTCAATTTATTTATTAATTGTTGATGTTTACTCATACTTCCACTTGTTTTGATCAAAGCCATTAGTTGGCTTATGTTAATTTATTAGACAGTTTGTGCAAAACTTTTGTATTGTTTTAATTAGAAGTTATAATAAAATTTCAAAAAAAAAAAAAAATATTGGTAAGAGTGGTTCAAAATTTATATCACAGACTTTTATTAAATTATTCAACATTTTTTAATTTTTCAACATTTTACTACAGTTTCTGGAGCATTAAGTTGGCATACATTTCCATTAAATTTTTAGATTTTTAAAACTAAATTTTCTTATCCTTTCACATATTTTCCATTGTCTTTTCTAAAATTATTTGCAATTTTCAATATTAATGCATACAGAAAGCTACTCCAATTAATCGCTTGATTAGTGTTTTGTCCATCTGTGAATTCATGCATGCAATCTCTTGACATGTACCTCAAACTACGTGCATTCAGCTAATGCTGACATTTTGACCTAATCATTGAACTGTAGCCAAACACATGCAAAATACCCACAATTCTGCTTTACAAGCACACAATGTGTTGCAATCACGAGTAAATTAATAGCAGCACAACAACGACAAACATGCAATCATAGTAGTGTATGCAGACATCAAAAGTAGAAGTGTCCTCATCAAACAAATTGAAAACTGAAATCCTTCAAAACAAAACAAACAAAAAATAGAAAAATGCATCGACATGCAAAAGTGTAAGAATTTAAGAATTTTTACTACATTTTTCAAAGATTTTGGACAAAAGAGGAGCACAGACGACACAATTTTTCATTTACTTGACAGCTCAAATTCTTAGTCAATTTTAGGTTGTTTTTTACAGACTAAAAAATAGCAATGCAATACCGAAAAAAATATAATGTTGCTAGAATTTCATATGTAAATGAGAGAGAGTGACAAATAAACTTTTAAGATAAAACCAAAAATTTATGGCTCATTCTCTGAACCATTGACATGCCCTTCCACGGAGAAAACTATAAAACAACCATTGATATTGAAATATGGCTTAAAGTAAAGCTCTATGTGTGAGCTCTTTCGATGGAGTGTCTTTATGCAATTAAGTATTTATAATAGGGGACCCAGTATAGCGACGCACAAATTCAGCAAAAAAAACTTAATTTCTCGTTAATACAACTTTCGTTGTACAACTTTGATGACTTAAACCTTATTTTTGTGAGATTATGATAAAACCAGCATTTTAAAGCTGAAAAAATTTGCAAGCTACGCTTACAGCGTGAACTAAAAATTTTAAACCTTAATATTTTACATGATCTCATATTTGTAACTCTATTGCTTAGCCATCACAATTTATTTTTGTAAAAGGGTTTTTCTAAAAAATTTTATAGTTTTATCTTTAAAAAAATGCACAAAACATTAACTTCTCATTTTTTTTACAGAAGTTATAGGTATTTAAAAAATATTTCTCATATGATTTTATAAATAATCTCTATGTGAAATAATTAAATGTTACTCATACGTCACGTATTGCAAATTAATATTAATAACATTGAAAGTGCTATAACTTTCGTAAAAATTATGGCACAGTAAAAATTTAAACACCAATTTGAAGATAGAAAATTTAAATTTTTAAAACTGAAGCATACTTTAAAAAAGTCATTTGTTTTGACTTAGAATCATAGCTACAAAATCCTAACTCTGATTGTTCTATCTACTTCTTTTTTTTTTCATTTCAACATTTTACCGCTTTGACATTTTAGACAATTATTTTTCTGCGAAATAGCGCTCCTTTTTTCATTTTAAAATACACAATAGACAAAGTTAAAACTTGCAGCGTAGTCCTGGCATTTAAGCTACTTGATATGTATAGCATAGCAACTATAATATTACTCGTTAAGTTAGCAAATTGTTTTTTTTTGCTTTTGCAAACAAATATAGTTACTAGCTAAGGATAACTAGCAGCGAAAGGCGTATAATATGCAGCTAATAGTATAATTGCATATGAAAATTGTAAGTAATTTGTAAAAGAAAAAAATTTTTTTTTATTCTAAAATTTTTTTTTGGCAACCCTAAGCCGAATTGGAAAAACATTAAATGATAACTATGATGTACGTACGTGCAACTAAGATTAAAACCCAATTTTTTGGCAGCTATTTTTGTACATTGCAACTTTTGCTTGATGCTTTTCATTTTCATTTTTATTTTCTTTCTTTTTTTCATTTCATTTCAATTTAATTTTCTCACTTTTCACGCTCTTCCCTCACTCCGGCATTCACTTGCTTCCCGTACACACACACACAATCAGTCACTTGAAAAACTGACAGTGACTGCTGTTACTGCTATGGCGTCATTATCTTGTTTGGACACCATAACACAAGCCAACCAACAACACAAGCACAAGCAGCAGAAGATGTGCGAAAATTTGGCAGCTCCGGCTCAACTCTATGGGTTGTTGCGTAGCAGCTGAAGATTCTGAGCAGTCAGTTGTCGTTGAACGCACGCACGCATGCATAAATTTGGCTAAAAGTGTTGCCAAAAATCATGTGCGTACAAAATGTTTACGTGGCAGAGTGTGTGTGTGTGTGCGTATGTGTGAGTGCCAGTACACGTATTGACTTCCGCATCCCTTTTGAGTTTAAAGTAGTTTGTGCTCCTTTAATTTTTGGAATTTTTGTGTTTTTTTTCTGTTTTGTTGTATTGGTTGCAAGAAAATTGTGTTAAATTTGTGCCCGTTTTCCATTTGTCGGTTCGATATGTCTGGTAAGCACTTCGTCCATGCTGAGTATGCTACTGTTGCTGCTGCTGCTGTTGATTAATTTTTTAAAGGGTAAATTTGTCCTCACCGTAATTTCTTCTTTTTTTGTAAATTGGTGTTTAGTGAAATTAGTAAATAAAAATTTCTTCAGAGTGTTTTTTTTAGTATCAGTGCGTGTCAAAAATTTAAACGTTCAATTAAAGTGTATCAAGCCTGGGGCTTTGCTAAAAAAAGTTAAAGATTTGTTACTTGTTTCTGAATTATATAATTATGTTGTTGCCACTTCATTTGTGAGTATGACTGGGAAAGTATCCCTAAAGAGAATCGTGGACACATCTGCAGACTTGCTGAAATTCATATTAGACGAAACTGTCAAATATCATTCACTTGTCCGACGTACAGAATATGAATGAGCAATTGCTGATATAACTTATGCTTCATTAGGATGCAGTTGCTCACAAAGAACTGAGATTCTAAACTGCTTTTGCTTTCGTTACTTAGTTCACAATATGGGCAATCAATTTACGTTTATATTTATTATATTGTAAAATTTTTTTGACATAAAATTTCTTGTTTAAAACGATCAGTTGTTACTAGCTTAATAATCCTTCTCATGCACTTTACTACTTTTCCTTACAATATTTCGTTGTGAAAATTCACCAAACATTACAAAAAACACTTCTTTTAGCACGAGTTAGTGTCGGTGATATCTCAACATTTAAATTTTCATCACATTGGCCTATACCAAGTAATGGTACCATTTCTATTACTTTCATTACAGTGGTAATACTAAATAGCTATCTTTTTTGGTGTTTAATTGGCCAAAATATTTAAAAAAAATAGCTAGTAAATTGCAGAAAAATAAGTTTTACTATATTGGTATTTTTCAGCAAAATTTTTGATTTTAAAAGCTGATTTATAGCCAAGAACTAGCATAACGAGCTGGCACTCTCTCAAGCAGTGCGTATTAGTATAGAGAAAAGAAATGTGTGTGGATTTTTCTTAGCAATAATTTGAAGTAGGCATACAAAATAAAAGCTTTAAAATATAGCCTTTGCTTTTAATGTAAATTAACTTTAAATACGCTTTAATATCAGCCATGAATCTATGCTATGATCTTTGATTTCTGTAAGCTATAAATGTCAAATCAAAACAATAAATATAGTTGCTTTTTTAGCTATAATCTTTTCGTTGAAGTATACTTCGTAGCTTAAGAAAATAACGACGAAGTTCTAGTCTTAAACATCTACTTTGGCTGTATAAGCGCTTCTAAACCAGGCTCAGAAAATATTTTAAAGCAACGCTTTTAAGCTAGACACAAGCTGTAAAAGCCTTTATAAAGAATAAAAATTTTCTTTCAAGTAAAAGTTCAAAAAAAACTAGTAAATGACTTCCGATAGCATTAAAAGCGTTTTTACAACATACTCCTAGCAATTATTGCACCGTAGTATTTTGATGCTACTTGGGTACAGAAGGATATTTAATCTCTTGTTCAATGCTTTATGTAATAAGAACCAACTCACTCTTAGTTTTTCCAAAAGGTTTTTCGTTTTCTCGGAGAAAAAGCCAGAGTATTTGTAATTAGAAATACAGTAATTTTGAATGTTTTTCCAAAATAACTGAATCTAAAGATCTAGGTGACTATTTCGATCCACAATACTCATTTTCAAAACATTTAGTACATAATTTTCTAAGGCTAACTCTCAATTGGGTTTTCTGAAAAGAAATTCAAATTAATTTTTAGATCCCCCTATACCTAAAATTATCTTTACCAGCCTTGAACAACTTATTTCGGGGTACGCTAGCTTGGTCTAGGACTCCATTTATGGTTCATCAATAAACCATTTTGAGAACATCGTGCGTTGCCTCCGTCTCCTTAACCTTCACAATGTGGCCAATGTGGTTGATTAACGTCAAAATTGATTGCAGCATAAATTCAATGTTTCAATTTATAGCCTAAGAAGATTAAATCTGTTCTACACTATTACACTATTTTCCACAGAACCCATTAAGGTGCTTAACGAGCCCATATCCAGGTGTTTAGCTGAATGTAATTTATTTGTAAGCATTTGCTTAGCCACTGTATTTTATTTTTTAAAAAAATTTTATTTATTTAGCTTATTTCAAAATTACTTTCTATGTGATTTTATGAAAGATCTATGTGCTAAATAATTAAATGTTACTCATACGTCATGTATTGCGTGAAGTAAATAATATTGGAAGTAATTTTAAAAGTGCTATAACTTTCGTAAAAACTACGTCAGATTAAAAATTTAAACACGATTTGAAGATACAATTTTGCAATTTTTGAAACTGAAGCACAAAGTTCAAAAAATTTATTATTTTGACTCAGAATAAGAGCTACAAAAGAATAAATCGAATGTAATTTTAAGGTTTTTGATCTTTAATTGTCATATAACTATTTCTAATGACAGAATTTCGCGAATTCTAAAAAATTTAAATCGAATGAAAAATTTTCAACAATACGATGTACATAACATTTGTTGAATAATCGAAAAATATTGGAAAAGTCGAAAAATCTCTTACAAAGGTTGATAACATGTTGAAAATGTTTAAGAAGTCGAAAATTTTGGTGAATACGAAAATCTGTAAAATGTCGAAAAATTCAATAATAAACTCAAATTTACTAAGTTTTGCAATACATAGATGTTCTTCCCCAATTTCATAAGCAATATTAGCCAATAAGAAACAATTTGTGGGAAATCAGAAAAGTTGACGGAAATTTTCCGTCAATTCATTTGAAGCGACAGTATTCTATGTTTGGATATTCTAAAGTGCAACACCGAATGTTTCTTCAGAAGCAAATTAACAGGTTAAGATGTCGATTTATTGTAGTATTTATATGTAGCACATCATACTGTGCGCAAGATGATTACAAAAGAAATGTCGACCATACCAGCATTTTTTTTATTTACTTGAGAAGAAATTTTTAATGCCAGCTAGCTCAAAAGTTAAATTATAAGCAAATTTTATAAATAAAACTAAGCTTTACATAAGCTACATAATATTGTTATCGAAAAAGTATTCGGCAAGCTTCAATATCCAAATATCATTATGGGACGTGTTTACAATCTCAATATTTTTTTTTTCAAATTTTTTCTAACGAAAAATCAATTATAATTCACTGCTATAAAATACAATAGCTTTATTTAATTAATCACATATGCACACTTTTATTCAATTACTTCCACTGCAGCCAAACTTTTTTTTATTCATAGTGAACATAATTTACAAAATTAAATATCTGCATTGTGAATGAAAAAACAAAAAAAAAATCACAGCGCTGAAATCAATACTCAAATAACTATAACCATGAAAATTTGCTACATTCATTATTTCGAGCTTTCAACAATTTTTGGCAACGCATCAATTTGGCATCAGTTGTGGTCATATAAATTTAGAGACTTACAAGCCAAGGAACAAAACCCATAAAAAACCTTTTTATTACTAAAACATAAAGCGGTTTGTTGGATACCTACCAGCTGAAGCGTCATTTACGCCCCAGCATACTCAAAATACTATTAGCCAACAGAGAAAAACATTCATAGAGGACACAAGATACAGAAAATGAAAACTGAAACGAAACAATAAAGTAGAAAAAAAGTACAGAGAAACAAAAGTAAATTCATTTGAGAAAAGTAGTGAAAAATTTCACATTCAACCAATTCACTGACAGACTAAACGTGAAAAATATTTTACACAGACAGCAACTAGAAGTAGAAATAGAGAAAGAAAAAATTACAATTATGTTGGAATATTGCCATGAAAGCTTTTAAAGCCGTAACAATAAAATTTAAAAAGCCTTCAAGTGCGACTGATAATCATGGGTCGGTCGTCGCAATGTTTCTTATCTGTTCGGTATATTACAACTGCATATTATCGCCATGTTTATCAAGAATTTGACATTTGCATTTGACGTAAGCTGTTTGGCTGAAAATCAAAAAAAAACAAAGAAAAGTAAAATTTACAACTACAATGTAGAAAAAAGAGTATACTTTTGTTACAGCTGCTGCTGGTTTGACATTCCCGTTGTGCCAGAAAGAAAGAGAAAATGCGCGTTAGGGATATATGGAAGAAGAAAAAAAAAGGATACCGGGCTGGCAATAGAAAAAACATAGAAATTAAAGTCTAGTGCTTAATATCAATACCAAGGAGAAGCTTTTTCCTTTTTTTTCTCCTTTGATGTGAAAGTCGTATAAGTTTTCTCTCGCTCTCAGGAAACTGTTGCGCCTTTATCGTTGCTCATACTCTTTATCAATTACTCAAATTATAGATGTATACTCTCTGTCTCTCTCTCTCTCTGTTTTTTGTTTTCTCTCATGTTCGAAAGTGTAGACTTTGAAATTGTCATATTTCGAATAATCCTTCACAATGTACTATGGAAAATTCAAGGTTTTTACTATCAATGCTAATGCTTTGACGTCTTCTTTTGGCCCCTTACCTCGCATTAAAGCTCAAATATTTTACATTTTGTACGGCAACGTTTAATGCCGGCCTTTTGCTATCACTAGGACTCGTCGATTGTTAACGAAGTTCTTCGATTTAGTGTTGCCGTCAGAGAAAATTGAGCTCACATTGTGACGTATGTTGTAAATTTTAAATATCAATTTTCCGTGCGTTGTCTTTGTGGTGTAATGTTTGTTGTGATACTTCATGGAGTGTTTTGGTAATTAAATATTTGCTGAGATTTTTTGGATTTATTGTGCACACTTTTGTTGCGTTTCACGTCAAATTTCTTCAGCCAAAAATCGGATATAACCGATTAGCCTTGGGCAACTTGGAATTCTTTGCACAGAAAAAATAAGTGCCGAGATCTTCAATGTGTAGTTTCTCGTAGTGTAAAAAAACACTTTATGCAATTTAATGTATTTAAGATGAAAAAATCTTAGTTTTCTTTCTAGAATATCAAAATTATTCATTTTCAAAAAAAGTTAAATTCAATCTTGATTTTAAAAAGACCAGGTCAAATTTGAGAATTGTCGAAAAATAATTTAGACCATTTAAAAATCTATCGAAAGCTTTTGAACTAGGGTAACACTTTAACCATGTTTGAGTTCAATCAGTTATTTTCAATTTTTGGCTTCAGACATATGACATGAATTGCATTTTATAAGGTTTCTATTGATATGTCGTTGAACTATTTATGGCAATGTGTATAGTAATACTATTATTTATATCATTTAGATTTGTAAATAATTATATTAAGACTTGAGACGAGACTAATGTCTTATGAGATTTGACCTAATTTGATATTTAATTAGATTATTTATAAAGTAAACAGAATTCGTTAATGAGATATTTCTTTGTTAGTGTAAAGTAATGGCATTAAGTCAACTTATTAAAAATGTATAGTTAGTAGACAAAATGAATAGGCTTAAGACTAACACTTCAGGGTGTTTACAGTTTTATATTGACATTTACTGGTTTTCTGGCAAAAAGGTATCAGAATGTTGCTTAAGTCTTTAAAACATTGCTACCTCATAGTATAAGCGAATACAGAGTTAATGAACTAAAATGGAACTTAATTTCAGACTTACGTTCGATTGACTAACTGAATAACAATTACTGTTACTATTGAGATGATGGATATTATAAATAATTATCTGCACACAAATAAATGAAATAGAAAGCTTTCATGGCTTATCAGGACTCTAGTAACTATTAAGATACATGATTTCAACGTTTGTAGAGTTTCAGGTGCACTTTAAATAAAACTTAGGTTCAATTAGATGTTTGAATAAGTGATTTGGATAATTCTTTTATATGTGATGGCTAAAGATTTTTCTATAAAGCATTAGTTTTCTAAACATCTAAAGACTGATGAAAATTTTTCTGTAGAAGTTTTCCTGGACTCGTGGAAAATTATTAGTAGAGTGCATAAATGAATTTAAAAGTAGACTAAAAGGACTGATGCAATATTTCGTCACTTACCAAGCTTCAAATTTTGAATTGTAAGAGCATCTTACTTATGATGTAAAGCAAAGTAATGAAATTGGTTAAATAATGACAGCTGGTATTTATTAAATGGATTAAAATTTTATGAGACGTAATTTTTTCTGATACTTAAGCATATTTAAAGTGCTTTTGTTATTTTATTTGGGCACTTGTAGATTTTAAGGCACTAAAGTATCAAACCATAACTGAACTCGTGTAGAGCAAAGCTAAAAATTATTTAGTATTTTAAATATAGCTAAGAAGTTCATGTTAATGCACGTATATGGCAAGTGGTTACAATTAAGATTGATTAAGCCTTTGAATTTAAAATTTTACTTCTGCAAAAGCTTTATCTACATAAATAAAATCATAGCATGTCCGTTGATGTGCGCACATCTCACAAATACTTTAATTTTGATTTTGATCAAATTTATTTAGTTTTATTCTTTATATGCTTGGTCTTAACCTCCAATAAAAATTTTTGCAATATTCTCATTTAATATCAAGTTATAAAAGTTTTAAAATTGATTTATGGGGGCAGGGCTAGTCACAGGCGTGAGTAATAGAGCATTTTCAAAAAAAATTTATTTTTTTTTGGTATTAATTTAATTTATTCAATAAAAGCGATAATATGGCATCATTACATCATGTTTCAACTTGACTTGAGGAAAGTATACAAAAAAATAATAAAAAAAGTTATAGCTAACTGTGTTGGAACCTATCTCATACAGAGTGCCATGCAGTGACCATCACCATCATCACAATCCTTGGTAAGTCATTTAAAATCAATCGGAGAAGAAAAATTTAGTTATTTAAATAAATAATCTAGAGCCAGATCGAAGGTTTTATTTAAGTCAACAAAATGGCGACCTCAGGAAATTTAAATCCAGATTTTTGGGAAAATACCAACAATGTATTGTTCATAAAAAGCCGATATTTAAAAAAAAAATCCTTCGATCAGACACTTGCTTTTTATGTTTTTCAAAAACTCTGTATGTTTCATTGAAATCTATCGAGTTACAGTAGTCACCAGTTGCGAAAACATAGTTTTGAGAAAAACGCATTTAAAGTTTTACACTCGCGCTCCGGAGCGTCAGAGAGTCCTTTGGTTATTGCCGAATAACTCTTAAAGTAATTGTCGGATTGACTTCAAATTTTCAGGATAAATTTTTAAGAAAATATTCTTCGAGAAAATGCAAAAAAAAAACAAAATCGATTTCTTGAAAATTCTGACCAAACCTGCCCCTTAAGAAATAACTTGCACAAATACAAACAAGCATGCAAGCACATCAAATCCTTTTATGGCAATTTAGTGCATTTTTGTGTATGCATTTGGTTGCAGTTTTTTTTTTTCATGGCGTTATTATGCATGGTGAAGTCATTAGAGAGAGAAAATTTAAGTCAATTTGAGAGCGCGAGAGTAGATCGATGCTCAAAACAAAGTTCAATAATTTATAATAGATTTTATTATAAATGGATTTATTGCTAATGAGAGTGCAAATGGTCTTATGGCAGTTTTGTACAAAAATATAAATAATTGCAATGCAATGGAATATTTATGAGAGAGAAACAATGGAATAAAATATATTGTATTCATAAAGAAACCACCATTTTTGAAGATTTTATGTTATACATCTTTCTAGCAAAAGACTCGATTTGAGCCTAAATTTGTACACCATAATGGAAACGCTTCATTTCGAAATTTTTCAAGCCTCTGTTTTAATTTAAATTACATTGGTAACACTGCCTTTTACTCAGTTTTTAAAAAAATTTGCTCACTTTACAGCATTTCTCACTGAATTTTTTTCCCCCCATGAAATGAGCTACATATTTATTACAACCTCTTTCTCTGAATTGAAGAGAGAGTTTCTTTGAAATTTTATCTCGCTGTTTATCTCTTCAAATATTTCTTCCATTTGTATTTATTTAATTTTTCTTTTATTCTATATATTAACTCGTATGTCACTTCAATAGTTGCTTTTCGACATTTTTGCTATCTCTATAACCATTATTTTGTTAAGTCTTTGATAGTTGGCTGTTTGACTCTTTGGTACAATCATCATCATCATTCCATTTAAGATGTAACAAGTTCCTCTTATGAACTATTTTTGGAGCAATTTTTTTCTCAAGCAGAGTAGTAATACAACAAAAATGACTATATGACAAAAGAGAAATGGATAAAAAAAGACACACACACACACACACAAACACCTATGAAAGAGAAATGTTTTTTAAGTGGCATCTTCAGTTTCCGCTTTTAATGATTCTGTTATTTTTCAATTGTGGTTTTTTTTTTCGTCCTCTTTTGTCAACTATGTGTGAGTACATACACACTATTATGGCACTATTTTTTGCAGTTTTTACGTCGAGGTGTATTCGAGCTATTTTCGGTACTACCTCTTTTTTCTTTTTTTCTTTTCATGTTTTTTATTCGCTTTCGGCGCTTTTTTCGTTTCGTTTTTTTTTTTTTCTGCTATTTTATTTTCTTATTGTCTACCATTGGCATGCGGAAACCTGTTGACAGTCTTGTTATAATTTTTTTCTGTTATTTCCTGTTCTACATAACATGATTGTGACATGCACGCGATATCCGTTCATGGGACATTAGCAGGACATGGCAATAAATTAGTTGGATGTGTTTGTTGGTTTGTTTGGCTGCTCGTTTGTTAGGAGGTTTGGATTTTCTGATTAAATCAATTCAAAAACATCGTTTTTTTTTTTCCAGCAACAGCAGCAGCACAAGTTGTACAAAAATTTTTGTATGTTGAATTTTATCATTCAAAGAATTAAAAAGTTTTTTTGTTAAATGATTTTTTCTTACATTTCGTTTCAAAAACTTTGCAGGACGTGATAGGCAAGTACATGTGGAATTTCGAAGACACTGCTAATCAAAAAAAGAAAGTAAGCACTGCAATATTTGTGTCCCTTACCCAAATTCATAGAAAGTTCAGTGCAATAATCCCACATTTTTTCGTATTAAAGGAACTTTTTTGAGGATAAGATTTTCGAATTTTTTTTTTTGTGTCTAATGCTCAGTCAGCATATAACTAACATTTTTTCTTCTTTTTTTAGTATTTTTTTACCACATGAAATCTTTATAGTATTCGCAATAAAACATTTGCCTATATGACACATTTAGCACCAAGGAAAAATTTAGCTTTTCAGTCACAATTCTCAGGAGTTTCATTATCTTATTGTGTCCTTTAGTATCTGCATAAATTTTTGAAAGCACGAGTTTTGAATAAGTTGATATTATAATTTTGAATATGAACATTTTGAAATATGCTGGGAGTCAAAACTGAGCAAAGAGGACCGAAGATATAATAGTTTGAAGTTTATCATAATTGCTTAAATAACATTTTATCTTTCATTTAGACGAAGGTCGTATATAATAAGTAACCTTTACAAAGCCTCCTACGGGATGATGGAAATCAAGTGATTTATAATTTTTTACATGAGAATCAAATGAAGGTGAATAACTTAAAGGCTCTTCTAACAAGAACTATCATTTTTAAATTTGTTCAATTCTTTAACTCTCAACCTTCAATTATCATTGAGATGACTCTTGATAAGTATAATTTGGCATGATATAAAATATAGATCAACACACAATGATCACTCACACAATGTGCTGAAATAATGAAAGTCCATTACATTTTCCCTGAAATTTTGTAACTTCTTTCGAGACTTCAATTGGTCGCCATTGTAGTGCGACTTAACACCATTAGACAATTTTCTTTAAGACAATGTTAGAGATAAATTCATTGACAATGCTCTACCAATGATTCAAGCACTTAAAGAAAATATCAGAACTGCTATTTACAAAATACAGCCGTAATTATGCGAAAAATTAATGAAAATTTTATTGATAAAATGACCATTTTTAGGCAGACATTTGACAGATATTGTATTCTATTACTAACCTAAGAGCTTGTAATTACTTTACTCAAAAATAAAAGTAAGTACCACCACTTTTAACAAAAATATTGAGTTTTTCTATTGATTAAAAGTGACATATCTTGTTAATTGACACAAATGATGCTTCTGGTTGAAACACCGTATATGGTCAGTTGGAAGGTCTTTCTCAGTGCAAAACCAACTCTTTCGGCATTATTCAAAAAACATGTTCAACTGTGATTCTGAACTACCATGCTTTTCATGTCCACCATTGATTATTGAAACTCCTACAATGATTGATGTGAAATAAAATCCCAAATATATGCTGAAATTAGGTCTTAGACCACACAAAACGGATCTTATCTGATACTGGGACATAATATTATATGTTTTATTTTCAATTTTTAAAAAAAAAAATCTTGCAATGGGGAAAAAAGAGGCGTTACAAGATTCAAGCATGATTATTGTGATATGTAGAATTAATTTTTGTTCTTTCCACAACGTTTTGTGTCATAACTTTTTTCCACAAAATGTGCCCAGAACAAACTATTTCATGGCCTGAGGCTGCATCTCCCGTGATTCAGAAATCATTTTTTAAACATTTTTGCATCGATTGGAGTGAACAAGTGTTTTGAAAAATTCGTTCAATACGACCTTCTCAACATGAAAAACTTTTTTGTTTTCAAATCTATATAAATAAAATGATAGTTGTTTTCGATGTTCGCATATCACGCAAAATCTGCTTGATCAATTTTAATCAAATTTACTTAGGGTTATTTCTTAGACGCTTGGTCTCAATCTCCAATTAAATTTCTCACGAAATTTCTGCTAAATATCAAAACACTTAAACTTTAAACATTGCTAAAAAAATTAATTTCACACATAGGAACAAACATGTAAACATTCATTTATATTTATTTATTATGTGTCATTTATATTTTAATAAGCGAATGAATTTAATATCTTAGAAGAAAACAATAAGTCTAATACAGTTGCGAGTAAATGGAGAGCTAAGTATTTACATATAACTAGAGTGTTAAGGGAATATTTAAATATATTTTTCTAAAATTTTACTCACATTTATTTTGTCTGCTGAAAACCGTGGAAGAGCTTACAAAGCTCTGAGTTTAAAATGTCCTATGTCAAATCTCAACAATTTTTCATAATAAAATAAAAATTTTAAGAGTTCTTCTATTGGAATAATGAAATATTTCTCCGCGCAATTTTAGAAAGGAGTACAAGAAACACGAAACTCAGAAATATATACATTACTACTTTTGACTTACTACAAGTTTACTTCATTCTACAGACGAATTATATGCTGAAGACTTCAACTTTTTGCTTTGTAAATTCTCATACCCTGTAAAGAATTCAAGTGTCGCCATAATTAAAAATTTTAACGTCGCCATAATATTAGGTTATCGTCAATAGGTGGCGCTATTGTAATAAATACGTGCAATTACCTCATTAAATATAATTTGGGCCAATTTAAATAGAGTGTAAGAGAGCAAAAAAAAAACACAGACAGTTCAATATCGCGTGTTTCAAATAGGTGAGGCGTAGCAAAAACAACAAAAAAAGCAAAAATTTCTATAATAAAAACAACAGGTTTCAACCTGTTAGGCAAAATCAAATTAAAAATGTTTTACATATGTATGTGTGTATGTATTTATGAAATACATATGCACACGAGTTAGTATGTTATTTATTGTTTAAAACACTCAACAGAAATGTTGACAAAGTTAAAATTTAAAGGTCTGTACTAAAGATTAAAGTGTGTGTCAAATACATATTCTTCTATATAAAATATGACTACTTGTTATATTCATACTCGTTCTTATGAATACAAGTAATACTCGTTTAAAACAAAATGCTTGTAACCAAAGTGAATCTATACTATAATAAATAAATAAATATAAAAACAGTCGTCATTTTTATTTTTTTGATCCAAAATAATCGTTATTTTGGATTATTATTTTTTTGATCAAAAATAATAGTTATTTTGGATTTCGATTTTTTTAGATTAAATACATCCGTCACTTTTTTATTTTTTTGATCCAAAATAACGATTATTTTAGATTATTATTTATTTGATCAAAAAAATCGCTATTTTGGATTTCTATTTTTTTAGATTAAATATATCCGTCACTTTCCATTTTTATCAGCAGTGGCAATTTGGGCTCAAGTTTATTTGTGCTACTTTATTTACACTTCAATGTTTTATCGAATTTTGATAGATTTTTGTTTCATTTTAGGGTTAAATTTAATATATTACTTCTATTCATTTCTTTTAACTAATTTTTTAAGTTATTTTAATAAGTTCACTGTTATGATTTTTATATGAATTAACATTAGAAAACATAGCCCAGAAACTTGTGAGGTTTTTGAAAAACGTTATAAAATTGTTACGAAAATATTTTCTTACAAATATATTTCCAAGTTTTTTTTTCTATTAAGTTAGGGTAAACCATCACTCAATTTTTTGGGCATACTGTTAACAACTTTCAATATTTTTCAGCGAGTATAATTTAAATATTCGCAGTATACAGCAAGTGGTGGTCGACACAGTTAAACGTTTATCAAAGCAACAATAATAAAAGCTTTTGACTTTGTGCCCCTTTGTGATATAAACGTTCATGACACATACAAACATGCATACAATTTATGTTAAAAAAAAAAATAATAAAAAAATGTTATCTTAAATAGCGAAAATAATGAATAGAGCTATAGTGTGTATGTGCAGTGAAGAAAAAAGGAAGAAAAACTAAACCATTTGAAACGCCACTGGACGTGCACGACTTAAGTGTATGCACGAGATTGTTTGCACGCCATTTTATTTTGCTTTACTACTTCAACAGCAACCAGAAGTAGAAAACAACGGCATTTTTCCGGTAACGGCAAACAGACTGACGAACTACACACACACACACACAGACACACAACAAGTGAACGGACGGAAAATGGACGGACACATGAATAGACGTTGTCTACGAATGAAAGAATCGGCTGGCTGGACAGTTGAAAATTGGAAATAAACGTTTAGCATGAAACATGAATACAGACATGAATTCGTAAGGATGGCAAAAGAGTACATTTGATTTTCTCGAGAGTGTACCTTATTTAAGTTTTTCTAGTATTAGTAACTTGAATAAGTTATTGTAATGTAAATTCATTGTGAATATAGCACGTATAAAAAAAATATTCAGAATAGAGTGATTTCGTTTGTTGTTTTGGTTATTGTTCTTAAGAAAATTTACGTGTTTATTGTTAGAGCCACAATTGACTCATTTTCGGATTTTTTCCCATCGCTTTCCTAAATAATACATACATTTATTTCAGACACAATGTTGACAAACACAGATTGATATTTCATTAGACGTCTTATGTGAAAAGGCTTATTTCAATAGCAGACGCTGCTTGTTTACACAAAACTCTAAAAATTTCTCGTACATTCTTGAGATTGACCGATTTTTTTATATAGCAACTTAAAGTTCTTTGACATTTGACATAGCAAAATTGTTTTATTAGAGCATTATGTGAACAGGCTTATTTCAAACAGCAGACGCTACTAGCTTATACAAAACTCTGAAAATTTCTCGTACACTCTTGAGATTTACCGATTTTTCCATATAGCAATTTTCAGTTCTTAGACATTTGACATAGCAAAGTTGTTGTATTATAGCATTTGAGTTTGATGGTAGCTATTTTTTCAAGTGCTTTTGTACTACTCTCCCTTAAGACGCTATAAAACAAGTTGTCTTCAGTTGCAAAGAAAGCTCCATAACATTATAGCAATGAATAGTAAAATAAAAATGTCAAAAATTTAAATTAAGCTAACACATTATAAAGCAAAGAGCCAATGATTGAAATGGTTATAGAATTTATGATTTTTTTTCCTGAGGAAAAGTGTTACAAAAACTTTAAAGCACAATCTTTTGAAATGAAATTCAAATAGCGAAATAATGCCTTATTCACAATACAGTTTTCGAGTGAAAATTCATTGTTAAAAATTTGTCGTAAGATAATGAAATCTTATGGTACAATAAAAGCCACCTTAATCCACACACACACTCACACTATCATAGCAACAGATAAACACATTTGTACACCACAAAAACGGTGTTACTTTTGGAAGCAGCCTTTCTAACTTGGACTTGGTAGTCTGATTAATGGCTTAAGTGGTTGTACAATTTGTTGTTGTTCCTCTTGTTTCTTGTGTTGTTGTTGTTGTTGGTGTTGTTGTTGGTGTTGTTGTTGCAGCAGTAACAATAGTTTAAGTTGCCATTGTTCCAACTGCTGTATCATAGGCATGTTAAACTTCTAGTCTGCATGTCGTATATGTTTGTTTGTCTGATAAGACCGATGTTCTGTAACGGTTGACCGTTTATACTCGTTGGTCTGTCTGTTTATCTATTCATTGAACTAAGCCCTTGTAGGCTTTAAATACCAAGCGCGTGTTTGTGCTTACATTGTATGAGCTAAACTAAATTTATACAAGACAAATGTTTAGAAATCGCTTTTAGTACGATGCAGAAAAAAAATCATTTTGCGATGCTTCAAATGAATTGGAAACACTTTAAAGGAAATGCAACATTTTTTTGAATAGGAAGAAATAATATAATGCAGCATCATTGCTTAAGAGTGATAAATTTCAATATTCGCATTTTGTATATATTTTTATAGCGCGTCATTGAATTCGATATTAAAGTTTAAACTCTTAAGAAAATCTTGCAAATCTGCATAGGCGTACAAAATTTACTCATGTCTTAGTTTGGCATAAAAAATCTGATGATCGGAGAAGTAAAGTATTTGCGTGATTGGTGATTATGCTAAATTTTGTAGCTGGTTATTTGCCACTGTTGTTCTTGCTCGATTCTTGGAATTTGTTTTTGGTATATTGCAGAGTTTTTTTTTTTTTGCTATCGAGGTAGAATTTATGGCTGGGTTTTTTTTTGTTGTTGTAATTGTTGTTTTTGCTGCTTCTGTTGTAACTAGCTCCTGCTTCAAAAATTTTGCCCACCTGTGTGTTGATTATAAATTAAAGATCACTCATACGACCTGTTGTACATAATTATGCAATCATTTGATATCATTTAATGAGGTAAGACTCTATGTAAATTTCAACATGTCGGTGTCCGCGTTCCCCTTAAAAAATTTAGCTGCGAAATGGTTGCATTTATTATTATCACATCAAATCATTAACAACCCACTAGAAGACTTCGGATCAACTGAAAAAACCCCCAAAAAAAAATGAATTTCTACAGCAATAAATGAATTAAAATACCACAATCAACGTACCAATAACACGAATAAAGAAAACCCTGTAACATATACGTTTGACAGTCGACAAGCAGCAAAGTGTCAAGATAAGCGCTTAGCAGAAGAAGAAAAATGTTGCATGATATAGAGTGAGGCACTTGAAGAAAAAATTTACAAAAAAAAAATGGCATGAAATAAAATGAATTGAAAATAAAATAAAAGCGTTGAATATATTCCACTTAACATTTTGGCATTTGGTCAGTCGTTTTTTTTCTCCTTTTTTTTACACAATAGACGTTTTGATGTTGTTGGCTTAAGCCACAATATATTTTACATTTTTTTTATTAGAGATGCAAAAATAATAAATATCGCAATATTGAAAGTAACTTGATATTGCGATACTTCAAAACAATAAAATCGGCACGTTGAGACTCTTGATACTAGCAAACTTTACTAAGGATATAAATTGAGATCCAAATGTTTATATGAAAATTACTAAAAAAATGGAGACTTAATGATGAGAGTTTATTTTTAGTTAAATTGCAATTTAATAAATATTTAATGAAACTCCAAAATAAAAGGAAATTTCGAATATGTCTATGAAACATAGGGAAATTATAGTGCTAGGGTAAGAAACCTTTTAGTCTGAAAGGATTTTTGAACATTTTGAATGAATTTTAATAAAATCTTTAAGGCCTCTATTTCTTTGCTTTTTCTTATGGAAAATTCCACTATGATGAAACTGTTTGAACTGTGAAAAAAGAAACCGACAAACTCCTTTAATTCTGAAATATATTTTATCAAGTTCAATAATTTCCCAAATTTATAAAATTTACCTACTCCCACTCAGTTGCCTTATTGATACATTGAAAAAATGCTCTAACATTTTTATGCTGTTGCATGCGCTTTCACGAAATGACCCAAAGGTCTACTTTATCACGTAAATATCTAGAGGTTTCTTTTATTAACTTGGTTTACTTGTCAGTGCGATATTTATGCTTGTTACTTTATCCGTTCGAGCACGATATATGTATATTTGAACCTACTTACATATGTATGTATGAGTGAACGGCTTTGTTTTGTTTTATTGCATTCTGTTGTTTGTATTTATGTATGTGTACAAGTGGATTTGCTTTGACTTTTGTTCTGCACATTCGCTTTTCATTTGTTTCGTTTTAATCTTTTGCTACCAAAACAACAAGCTGTCAGGATAAGAACGGATTAACATGAAGCATGTTGCTGCTGTAGACTATTAATTTTATACCATAATTCATTATTTAATTTTTTCTTTCTTCAAAATTTAGCTAAATATTTAATACTTTTTACTGCTTGATAAAATATATTTTCTTAAAAAATTTCTATATTATTTTTATGCTTCATAAAAAGATCTAACATTTTAAATGAATTTATTAAAAAAGGATTCATTTTTTTAGGAGTCTTTATATCACAAATATTCAATTGAATTGCTTATATCAAACAATTTTTTGACCATGAATTTCCATGAATTTTAATGAATAAAAATTTGTATGTTATAAATATTAATTTCTTATATATGGAAAAATTGCTCTTTGTATCTCTGGTAACCAAATTAATAAAAAACATGAAAACATTGAAAAATTTTCTAAATTTTTTTCAACTCAAATTTTCAACAAAATGTCGATTGCTTTAAAAACAACGCTGCTTTTAAAGTTTTCTTCATGAAATATACCATACATGTGAGCACTTGACTGCTTATAAATTTAGTAAGCTTAATGTTATGTTTCAATTTTACTGCATCGCAACTACCAACCCCTCACAATCTCACCACAAAATCAAAATAATAAACTGAAAGTTTTGTTTGCACATTCTGACTTGTAATCGTTGAGATCATAAAATTCAATGATGAAGTTAAAATAAAATAAAATAGTGGATACCAATTTAGTTGGAATAAACAGAAATGAAAGTAATGTTGAACAAACGAAACGAAACCAAACCACCTCTGTATATTTTCATTTCACATTTTCAGTTGCAGGTTTTATTTGTTTGCTTGATTTGACATTTCAATAAAACTCGCTGAAATGTAAGTAAACAACAAAGGGAAAACACAGCGACTTTTGGTACAACAACCAACCAAGGGCGTCGTCATCGCGGTATCCAAAGTGAAATCAACATCAGATTGATTTAAGTCGCAATGTCCACGTACTCGTATGGCGTATGGCATATATGGTACTAAAAAGTCAGAACCTTAAAAACTATAACATAAACAGCGTATGTGATTGTGGTTGCCATCAGGTGGAGTAAACAATTATTTTTTAAGGAGTTTCACAGCTTTCACACAATTGTCTGTCATTTCAGTATTAATTCATAAATTTCCTCTATGTTTAAGATAAGAAACTGACCAGTTTTAATTGATTTCGATTTTTTCTAGAACTTTGATTCGATTTTCGATTTCGAATTTCAATTTCGATTTTTGGTTATTGGTTATTATATATTTCAAACGATTCAATCTGAACTTATGCTATGGTTTAAATATTTTTAACATAAGTTTTTTTGGCGACTTAATTATCTTTCGTTTGTTATACATTTTATTCAGATCGGTAAATACTTTCTCCACACTTAACGTTTCGTAAACCTTTCAGAAATCTTTCAAATGAAATATTACAAGCTTTCAGTTACGTTTCAGAAATCTTTCATTTCCATTTCATAAGCGTGTCACAATTGTTCAATGTTTGTTTTTTGATTCATTTTCAATTGAAAGGTTTCTGAAACGTTACAGAAATATTACAGGATTAAAGGGATTTATTCTGCGTCACTTGCACTATTATTTTATTACGTCATGGAGTCTGCATTATTGTTTCATTTTACCCGCGTTGTTACTTGCGTTGATATTTACTGCGCAGCTATTTTTTGTGACGTATTTAGCTTATAATTAACACTTAAATATACTTATCATAGCATAAAATAAAGAATCATAAAACTTTGTTTAAATTTCAATAAAAAAATTCAGTCAACATAAAAACTGCAACCTTTCAGAAACATTTCAGAATGATTATATGTGCAAAATTTTCTTTAAAACATGTCAGAAGATTTCATTTGAAAGGTTCAGAAAGCTATGAATCTGGAACCTTTCAGATATGAAACGTAATATTTGAAATAAGTATATAAAAAAAATTTCTGTAATGTTCCGTTGGCAATACTCAAATGAAAAATTTCTGGTACGTTACGTACTATTTTTGAAATGTTACATGGGTATTAAGTTAAAAGTTTTTCAAAAATCTTAGACTACCTCTGGAATAATCAGAAAAAATCATAAATAATCAGAAAATAATTTTTCGAAAACCTATTTATCAATAATTTTTAGCGTGATTTTCAATCTCATTTTATTTTACATAAGAAAAAATGGTGGCTCATGACATTATAACTCAAATAAATTTTCTCACAAAAAGTTTTTTTATCCGAAAAATTTATGCGTTTCTCGCTTTTCTACAATTTAGATTTTAATATGCTTTTCCATTTAAACCATTATTTTTTATCATTAGAGCAAAAATTATAATTTCTTAATCCATTTGGCAACTCTACAACTCGCTGGTCACACATCCCTTACCACATTTTTTTTTTTTTTGCCATCAACGCCTTTATTGCATTTGCCATTACTACAGCGTAAATACAAACAAAGTGATTTAAGAATGACGACAAAAAGGCTGAAACGGTTCTGATGTCTGTTGGAGCAGTTAATACAAATATGGCGCAAGTTATACACATAAACCCGTTGGTATATCAAAAAAAGCAAAAAAGGGAAAACTTATGATGAAAGTTATAAAATCAAAGAAAAGCATGACTGAATGTGACATAAAGGATATATGAAAGGAGTCGAGCAACTCTGCTGATTACTAACTTAGACAACCAACAGTAGAAGTTACAGTTCAACATTAATTTACGACATTGTTGCAGAACTGCTACTGCTGCTTTCACTTTGTCCAATTCGAAACTATAAAGTTTCAGGGTTGCATTATCCTTTATTTTTTTTTTTTTTTATTTTAACATGTTGTTATTGTTCCATAATAGTAATGCTGTATTTGTGTGTGTGTCTGAATTTGCGACTTTTAATCTGTAGTAAAACTAAAAAAACAAAGACAGTGTAGAAGTTGGTCCAATGATGGCAATTTCAATTTGCAAATTTACGTGCAATTTTGTGAACATTGTCGATATGTTGAATGTTTTGTTATTTATACGAATTTGGTGTAGACGAATATTTGTCATCAGTAGTAATTCAACGAACTATTTGCACTTTTGAAATTGCAATCAGTTTTTAGTACACAATAAATGACAAGATGTTGCACTAAAGTGTAATGCAGCAATGACTCAAGAAGGGATGAAGACAAAAATTCATTGAGTTTCAAGTTGACACAACACAGCTACTAAAAACTGAAAGTGAGAGCATAAAATATTCGATTTAAATGAGAGATAAGACGTGGACAAATGGATATGCCAATAAATTTTTTTATTATTTAAAAATTTGTGCGAAAAGGATTTCTGAAGTTTACGAATGAATAAAAAAGTTCTCTAAAAAAGTAATAACAAAGAGCATAAATCTAAATAATATCCTGACAATGGCTTCGTCAGTAATAAATTCTAGACGACTGACAGTGTTAACTCAGATAGCACGTAATTTATCATATAATGCAATTCTTAGAAAATTTTTTGTGTCAGTATATAGGTTTGTTTGGAAAATAGCCACTCAATATTCAACATTTTGCAAGTCTTTCACATGAAATCTTACAAGCTTTCAGTTACGTTTCAGAAATCTTTCATTTCCACTTCAAAAGCTTGCCACAATTTGTAAATGTTCGCATTTGATTTTATTTGAAATGTTTTTGAAACGTTACAGAAATTCTAATTGGTTTCAATCAATTCAAGAAGTTTAATTGGATTTTCGGATTCAATTTTTTTTCGAAAAAAAAGTTTATAGGCGATTTAATTACCTTTCATTTGGTATAATTTTCGTACAGATTGGAAAATATTGATATTCAACATTTCGTAAACCTTTCACAAATCTTTCACATTAAATCTTACAAGCTTTCAGTTACGTTTCAGAAATCTTTCATGTCCACTTCAAAAATGTGCTACAATTTGAAATGCTTCTGAAACGTTACAGAAATACTTTAAAATTAAGAGGATTTACTCTGCGTCAGTTGCGCTGTTATCTTATTACGTTATCGGGTCTGAATTATTGTTTCATTTTACACGCGTCATTACTTGCGTTGATATTTAGCTTGTCGTTATTTTTTGTGACGCATTTAACTTCCAAGTTACAATGATTCAGATAGTCGATTAAAAAGTTGAAATTTATGGTAATCCCAAAATAAAATATAATTTTAAGTAATAGTGAATTTTTTTGTGAAAAAAAGTAAGATTTTTTTTGCTAAAAAAAATAGCTAAATATAACAACTCCCGTGTTTATTAAAACTAAACAGCTTCGACATGCAATTCCGGACTTGGCCGGGTCAAAAGTGGCCACTTGACAATCCTGCCAAGACCTATTCTGTGCGTTAAAAACCGAATGAAATAATTAATTTTTTTTTTTAATTTAATTATTTTTCTAATATAAAAATTTCCTTAAATTATTAAAATTGGAAAAATATATTTATATTGTATATTAAGAAAATAAAATAAAAACCACATTGACTTTGCCACAAGCAATGCTGTTGTCAACATCGGAGTATGTTATCAATTTTTGCTACAATTTACAATACTCGCTACCGCCGCTTCAGCTCCTGCAACAATGATGACTATTTTTGTATCAGCATAACTTAATGCAAATTTTGTAGCCTTTGCAGTGTACCACCCAAGCTCCCTTTTGAATTGTTGTTGGATGAAGAACGCAAAAATAACAGCCACAAAAAAGTTATTGCAAAACAATAATGTTGCGCACCTGATGCTGCCAGTAGCTTCTTATGCTTGGCAAAAAAAGGAAAGAAACAAAAAACAACGAAAGCCAGGAAACAAAGAAGAACCAAAAAAAGAAATTTCATAATTTTTTTGCAATAATTTAAAATAAATAATGCGCTCTTCGCAATCGAAAACATAAAGTTGAAAACTTATGCCAAAATGAACTCAGTCAGGTGAAACGAAGTGGCAGAGTGAAAGGAAAAGCTGAACTTGAAGTAACACAGAAAGATAAAGTTGCAAAACAGGAAAATTAAGCGAAAATTTTATATGTTTCTTATTTTTATGATGCTGTTTTTTTGTTGAAATTTTGGCGGTAAAAATTTGACACAAAATGTCGTACGAAAACAGAAAAGCAAATGAACAATGGAGTAGGGTTTTTTTCGTCTTTCATGAAATAAAATAAAATAAATTTTTATGTTCTTTTGGTGCAAATTGTTGCAAATACATTACGAAATGTAATTATATCACGTAGTTGTATAGTGAAATCAAGAAAATCGAAAAAGTTTTTAAGTGAAAAATTGCGACAAAAATTTTTGAATAAAAAATTTAATATCACACGTTATATTTTGTGGTATTTTTTAAATGGTTTTTAAAATTTCATAATCATTTATTGATCAATATTTTGCTCAACAAAAAATTTCATATGTATCAAATTATAACATATTCAGAGTACTGCGCTAATTTGCCACTGGGTATCGTATTTCCGCCAAATTTGCTTAAAAGCTTTCAAGGTAAAATAGCAAAGAATATAAAAATAGCAAAAAAGAAATGAAACAATATATTTTGCGCAAGCTTCAATAAATACAGCTTGAAGGTATGCATGTAATGAGTTTCGAAAAAAAATGCTGCTGAAATATAAGAATTTATAAGAGAGAAAAAGCAAAAATGTTGCAATGAAACTGTCGATTTAAAGAAATCCATGCAAAATTTATACAAAAAAAAACCTTTTAGCGTAAGAAAAAACCTTTATTTTTTCCGTAAGAAAACACTTTAAATGAAAAATAACCAGCTTTTAGTGCGGAAGTAAATACAATCAAAAGATTCATCAATTTTATGCACAAGGATGCTGTTACCATTCTTGGTCAACTTGGAGCAAAGCACACATGCTGTATGTGCTGCCACTACTACTGCTATCCTGTGACCATTGAAAGCTTAGTGGAATTGTAGCGCAAATATAAACAAATAGAGCTGCCATATGTTGCCGTACTACGGTTAAAGCAATCTCAAATTTATAGCAAAAGTTAGAAAGAGATAAAAAACCAAGAGTCCTGTAAGAGCTGTAAGTAGCTAGTTTTATTTATTAAAATATTTATTCAAGTGTTGCAGTGCAATTTCTACTATTTTTCTTTTTTTTTTGCTTTGGATTTAGTTTGCCTGTAAATGCGTACGTTTTCTACCATGCTGTAAATGCTTCCAAGCTGTAGAAAGAAGCAGCATTTACGTCAACAACCCGAAAAATCAACAACATGAAAAATGACCATTCTAACGACAACAGCAGCAGTAGTGGGATGACAACAAAACCAAGAAATTTCAATTTCAACAGCTGTAGAGCACGTTGTCACGTGTTCAAATTTCGAAAACAATGATATTAAGGTGCACTAGAAAGGACCTTTAAGCTTACAGGTTAAAGATGAAATCACAGTAAAGTTGAAAAAAGAAACACAACAAATTAAGGTCGGTCAAGTTGTTGTTTATGTTAATAAATTTTCATTTATATGTAACAAAGAAATTGTGGAAAGTCAACTATAGCATTGAGGTTAAATTGTTGAAAAAAAAAACTTCTAATATATAAAGCTCTGCTGAGAACTACTGTGCAGCTATTTTAGAATGTGATTGAACGCTAAAAAAAAAGTGCACTACGATTTGCATCACGTGGTGTCCATGAAAGATCGAATTTAGAAAACAATTATTATATCTTTAACATCGATTTGTCTATCGCTTGGTAATGTAGGAGCCAATTATTTGGTCGGCAGTATCTATACTATATTAGAGAGAAAATTAAAACATAATTTCAGTCTTCATTTTCGATCCATTGACACTTTGACCTCAGCCGTCTTGTACATAGTACTTATCAGAACAATATCTTTATTTTTGTGACCGTTTTATGATGCTGACGTTGCGCTGTCATTGAAAGCAAATGTTGAGTTACACCAGGAAATTTTTTGCAATTGGGCAACAGTTTGTTTTTCAAAAGTTTTTCTTTGCCAACTCTAATGATATTTTGCGCTTCCAAACCGTCTATCAAGTCCAATAGGACGCATTCTCCTTGATTTTTCCCAGGCTGTATTTTAGGTTATATCTTCTATACATATTCTGATTTTGAGCTGACAGACAAAACAAATTTGCAGTCATATTTGGCAGGTTTCTAAGGCACATATTGTTGAATTGAGCAACGTATCCTGAAAAGCCCAATTGTTGATCAATAGTCGCATTGTTGTGTTGACATTAAGGACCACAAATAATCGTAATTTTCAATAATTGAGTTAAAAAGAGCTCCCAATTAAGGAATATGCGAAATATGCCTTTAAGTATAGAGATAAGTTCCATTTGACAAAAAGCGTAGGCATATGGCTTGATTTTTAATTTTATGATTTATATTTTAAAAATCAAAAATAATCGTTAGTTTGGATTTTTATTTTTTTCGATCAAAAAAACTCGTTATTTGCGTAAATTTAATACATGATTTTTAATTTAACAATTTTTATTTTAAAAATCAAAAATAATCGTTATTTTGGATTTTTATTTATTGCGATCAAAAATAAACGTTATTTGCGTAGATTTAATACATAATTTTTAGTTTAACAATTTTTATTTTAAAAATCAAAAATAATCGTTATTTTGGATTTTTATTTTTTGCGATCAAAAATAAACGTTATTTGCGTAGATTTAATACATAATTTTTAGTTTAACGATTTTTATTTTAAAGATCAAAAATAATCGTTATTTTAGATTTTTATATTTTTTCGTTTTAAGCTAATTGTAATTTTAATTTTTATTTCTATCGATCAAAAATAATCGTTATCTTTGATTTATATTTTTTTAGATCAAATGTTCTATGTTTGGCACTCATGTTTGAGCCCTTTTGGCTCATGCAAAGTTTTAAGATACTGCGTTATATTCTTCGACTTTTTAATAGCACAACTCGATTTTCTTGGACTAATTCGATACTTTTTCGTTGATTTTCGAATTTTATCGAATTTCCGGATTCTATCGATTTTTTCGATGGGATTGGAGTGCCATCGTTTTTCTCGATATTTTTTGATGGCTTCGACTTTATCGATGTTTTTAAGTTGCTCTCAATAGTTTTAGATTTGATCGATGTTTTTCCGCGGTTTTCCATAATTTTCGATATTTATGTTGAGTTTCGATGTTTTCGGCATCCAACTTCTTTTCAAGACTTGTCAAAGTTTCGAAAACAGCATGGCTTGGTGTACAAAAATTTAAAGTCCAAAATGTTGCTTATTTTAAGTCCAAAAGGATAGAAATCCAAAATTACGATTACTTTGGATCGAAAAAAATACAGAGTATTTCATAAAGACTATGCAGTCCTTATATCATAAAATTCGTCTCTGTTTGGCATAATATTCTCAGCTGTATTTCAATGTTTTGGGGCAAAGAAAATGCACGCCATATCTTCACTTTCTGTCTCAGAGGTCTGATGTATTTTTGTACAAGATTTAAAGGGAAATTTTCATTCAATAATGTGTGAAAACCTCTACTTGTCGGAGGTGAAAACAAAGACTTCATCATATTCTTATTAATTATATATCATATATATACGTATCATCTTACAATCACAACATTTTCTTACAAACATAAGAAATAAGAAAGTTTATTTCATAGCAGAAGTTTTGTTAAATTGTTCGTTTTTATTTGGCTTTTATTTTATTATAGCTTATTTTATTTTTATTTTTTTTTTTGTTATTCGTAATTTAATTCCATTTTTACAATGCAATCGATTTTTCAACTCCAAGAGTAAGTAAGGAAAAATATTTCCAAAACATTTCTAATATAGAAATACCAAGCTTTGGCCAATATTTTTAAAATATAACACCCATTAAATTAATTAATAATTTTTACGACCTTCTCAACATTTTCCATACCAAAGCAATAACACAATATTAAGTTCAAACACCACACTGCGATCGATGGCTCTTAACTGCTTTTTAGCAATCTTACTAAAAAAATTTTAAGACGACTTAACCTGAGGTTCCCTTAGCTATTTCGCAAATTTCCGCATAAACTACAAAGTGCTCAAAAGCTACAAAAATAAACTGTAGGGTAAAAATAATGAAATCAACAAGAAATAAGAAATTATCCCCAAAGACCATATGCTTCACTAAAGGTGCTATAATACAACCAAAGAGTTGGAAGAATAAAACAAACAAACAAAAAAAAATAGTTGAAATTGAGGTGCGACATTAGAAAATTTTGTAAAATCAAAAAAACGAAAAGGGTTACCATGACTTTTGGCCATTATTCTTGATGTTTTTGTTTTGTTGCTTGATTGGTAACTGCTGCTACACGGCTTGCTTACTGTTCTTTCATTTGTGTGCAAGGAGGAATCATAATCGGGTCGATGATGAAAAATCTAAGTGTAAAAATTAGGGTTTTGAAAAGAAAAAATATATTAAATAAACATACAATCAAAATAAGCCAACGACAAGACAAAAATAACAAAAAAAATGCAAAACAAATACGAAAACTGAAAGGACTAAAGCAAAAAACGAACGTTCATTTTATGCATTAACAATGGGTCAAGCATTTTGAGCATTGATCGGTTAAGCATTGACTTTGCGTATCCATTGTTTGCAGTTTCACCTCTATCTCTCCAGCTGCCGTTTTGTACTTTTTTGTACCTTTTATTCAATAAAAAATTGTGCGCCATTACTTATGTGCTAAGGTGACCAAATTTTGTCAAGTGTAAGGCGATATTGAATGGCTTAAATTATGAAAGAAAGAAAAAAAGAAAAAATTGATTGTGGCGATAGCAACAGCTGCCACCTTTTACATTTCGTATTTCATTGTTCATTCACACGTGCTGTGAGTATTGAAGGAGAAGAAAAAGAAGAAAACCAAATTAGTTGAACCAAAAATGTATCCTTGCGGAATTAGAGAAATTTATTTTTAAGGTTTTAGTGCCAAAAGAGAAAAAAAAGGTAAAACAATTGATACGTCATTATTTTGTATTAGAAAACACTTCAGTGACATTCACTGGAGGCAAAAGAAATTGAGTTTTTTGTAAAAAATTGCAGACCGAAATTTAAGTATCAAATAATTGTTCAACTTAAGTGAAAGATCCTTTTTCCAATTGATTGCTGTAGAAATTTACATTTATGTACTGTGATTGAACGAGCTAAAAATGAATGTATACAGTGTGTAAAAAAATTTATGTATGTATAAAGCCCAATTTATATCGAAAACGTCGATTTTAAAGAAACATGGGGATTTGGTCCACATGTGAACCAAATTATGGTTGGCCAAGTTGGGCGTGGTTACGCTACAAACTTTAGTTTTAAACATGCATGATATTGTGATGAAATGTGATATTGTGATGTGACGTATACGATTTTGTAAATTTCTTGATTTGTACCATAAGTAGGCGAAATTGGAGAAGAGGGCGTGGCTTTTTCATATAATCAAAAAATTGTATTCAATATAACTCAAAAAGGGTGCTGACAAATTTCAGATGGTTGATATAATGATAGACAAGGTGCTATTGAAAGCAGTCATCAATACAAGCTAAGTCACTAAACTTACATAACCTTTTCAAGGGCGTGGCATTGCCCACAATATTTTAAAGCCATATAATAAGAGAACTAGCAATTTAATCGTGATGAAATTTTGTATGGCAGTTATACTTGCTATAAGGTATGGTATAACAAAAAGTGGGCGTAAATGTATATGTGGGCGTGAAATTTTGTGTTTAGTTAGTGTTCTATGAGAGAATTTTCCATAAAATTTGCTGTAGAGCTGTCGGCTACTATAAGCTTTGAAATTAAATAGTGTACGGCGGATTAAAATAGTGGGCGTAGCACCACCTATATTAACAAACAGTTGTAAGCGTTATTTTAAGTGAACTATTTACGCAATTGGTATGAATTTTATAAGGTATATCCTATTAACTACCAGAATCAAAACCGGGAAAATAGTAACAGTGGGCGTGGCACCTCCCATACAAGTAAAATGCCTTACATGTTATTTCTAGCGAAATATGTTCGTAATCATACTAACATTTAGTGTTAGAGTGTTGTCTATAAAAATCTAATTCTAGACAAGAAATCGGGCTAGATTGCATCAATGGGTGTGTCACCGCCCAAAATTTTCGGACTAATTACGGCATATCTCGGAAACTATACAAGCTATTGTGTTAAGATTTTATATGCGAATGCCCATCACGAATGCAATTTAATGATCCAAAAGTAGGCGAAATTGAAAAAGATGGGCGTGGCATTTTTCAACTTCTTCAATCTTTTTCAGTCTTTTTTAAAATGTTCCATTTTTTATCGATATTTTCTTCAACTTTTCAACCTCATTCAATTTTTTCCACATAGTATCGACTTTTCAAACTTTCTCAACTTTGTCAACGTTATCTTTACTTTTCGATTTTTTCAACTTTTTCAAACTCAAAACAAAAAACTGAACTATGGTCGGTCTTCTGGTGCTATATATCATATTAAGGAGGAGCGTTTGGAAGGAAATTTAAGCAGCTTTTCTTGTTATTTTCGTATTATTTCGTATAGACATAAAGATAAGGATGTTTTGTACATATTTTTGAAAGCAGCATTCGTATTATATATCATATTTTGGCTAAATAGAGGCACTAATATGAAACACATGTCTTCAATGAAAATTATTTTAAAACGATTGGAATGGAATATTTGAATGTTTACGAGCTTTTTTTCTCAGAAGACAATAAATTATTCAAAAAAATTTGTTCTAATTACAAAGATTTCCACTGAAATATATAACACATTTTCCAGGCACACAGCAAAAATTAAGCTCAAGTAGAAATTCAAGGAATTTTCCCATAAATTATCACTTTGATTCAAAACTAAAAGTCCTCTATAGTCAAGTAATTTTTACCACAAAATTTCAACTTTTTAAAATTAGATCATCAAATTTAATTTTAAATATCACAACTTTTAACAGATTTTCATTGCTTATACGTAATTTAAATACATTAACGCGGACTCACGAAAAAATGAATTTTATGCAATTAGAGACCGCTTCAGCAAACAACCAAAGTTTTCATTCACGCCCTAAGCAATTTTCATAAAGCAGGCCAACACAACAGAAAGACTAAAAATTAGTCATCATCATCAGCAACAGCAGCACCATCAACAGCAGCAGCAGCAAAAAACATCAAGGTTGAAAACTTAGCCCTGACCAAAAAGATAAACGCGTTATAACTTTTTGACACACGCGACTAAAACTTCTTTATTTATGGATTTTAAAGTAAATTAAAAGTGCGCTACTTACCGCCGAAATTGCAAGTGATTTAAAAGTAAATTAAAAGTGACAGTAACGTAGGGTCAAGCTGCAGAGGGCGGAGTGATTGCTAGAGAGGTTAAGCCTAAATCTAAAATAAGAACAATGAAATAACGCAGCGTAAAATAACAGACAGCAAAAGAAAATAAAGAAAATTGACCACATCATCATTTATCAGATGTCAACATGAATTTAATTTATTTTTATCAAATCTCCGCACTTTGTTGTTGTTGTGCGCCATAACTCTTGAAGTAACAACAATAATAAAATAGAACACTGCAACCGGAAGAAGCTTTAGCATAAGAAAGCAAAAAAACAACAGAATAAACAAAATCAATTTTATTTTGACATTTGGCAATAGCATAAAAAATAGAGGATCACGCAACAGTCAAAAAAAAAATATAAAAGGAGCAGCAGCTAAGAAAATACACAGCGACCCGCCATTTTATGGCCAACGAAGTCAGTAAGCTAGCCAACCCCAAATCAATGCCAGTAACGTGGCCTAGACACAAAAGCAAATAAATAAAAAAAAATTTCAACCGCAAAATGAAACCTTTCCATTGTCTTTTTTTTTTTTGTTTTTTCTTGCGAACGTTGGCTATTTCTTGCATATTTGCTGTTGTTGAATGCTTTTTTTTTTTCTTTCTATTCACTTGTTGGTATGTACACACCACTTCTACTTCCATTTCATGATTTTTAACGTATTTGATTTATATTTAAATGCTTATTGAGGTCAAGTCATGTTCATAATTCTAACAGACGCACAACGCATACAACAATCAATTTAATACTGCAGTCACCAGGCGACGCTACATTTATCACTTTATGCTATGGTTTGCGTTAGAAGTTGTTGCTGACTGCAGCAGCGACGCTGACTTACCCAATGAAAAAATCGAATCACTAATATTTTACTTTTATTTTGGCTTGTGAATTTTATTTTCTCAAGTCAATTTCATATTTTCTCAAGTCAGCCTCAAGTTGATAAAAACCACTTCATTTTATGATGTCAATCAGCATACAACAAAACTTAAACTTCAACTTCAACTCGCTCTCTGGATAAGCAAACATTTTTTATATCAACCGATGCTGATTTTTACAAAACCTTAGTATACTCTTGTGCAATCCTTAAGTCCATCAATGAAAAAAACGTGTCACTAATTTTTTACTTTTATTTTGGCTTGAGCATTTTATTTTCTCAAGTCAAAGTTGATATAGTTAGAAGCTCCATTTACTTGAAATCTTTCCTTACATAACAAGTCCATTTCAATCTTTCTCCAGTCGATCTCAATTCGCTTTTCGAAAAGCTTAAGTTTTTTTCACGTCTTTACGACGCATAGTTTTGCGTGTGGTTGGTGTATGAACTAATAGACTTTATCCATCTTATTCTGAAAATCATACGCAGAACATTGGCGCGCTGCCACAAACGGTTCTTGAAAATCATTTCCAACTCCTGCTTGCTTATACCGCAGTTGGTTTTTTTTTCATGTCAACCGCTATTCTTCGAGTCATCCGCAGCCTGTCAAATGTACCTTTGTGGCTAACTGAAGAGTTTAAGTATATTATATACTTTTTGTAAAATATGTCGATCAATACTTCAGTGTCACGAATAATTGAAGGCTTCACATAATCAAATTATATTACGATGCCAATCACCACACAACAAAACTTAAGCTTCAACTTCAGCGGACTCCTTGGGTAATCAAATATTTTTTACATCTACGGATGCTGATTTTTACAAAAACTTCCTACACTCTCGTGCAATTCTTAAATTTACCGACTTTTCAACTTGGCAACAGTTTATAATTAAAAGTTACCCAAATATTTCGTTTTTTATTGAGAAGTCCACTCAATCGTTTAATGATGGAACAAATGATGATTATAAGCTCACATCCCTGGCATTATTAAGAGGCTTAGCACTAAGTTTCTCTTATTGTTTACACTTCGCATTTTTTCCTTAAAAATCTCTTGCCAAGCGCAATGTTTTTAAGTTTTATTACTTCTTGAAAGTTGATAAAGGTTATAGAAAACTCTATTTATTTTCAGTCGTTCATTATATTTTTTTCATCCAGCGAGGAAAATTGTCTTTGTTCATTCTGCAGCCTGTGAGCACGGAAAGTTCAAAGTCAGCTGAGATTTATTTGTTAGTTTTGTAAGCATCTGCTATTTTATATATTTCACTAATTTCAAATATTATTTTAAAGTCAAAATTTTAATAAAGAGTCGTGTCATACCACCTACTCTAAAAGAGCAGGATATTCTCATGAAAGTCGGTAGTCTTTTAATCAATCGGGGGTATGAGGAATTCAGTTTTAGAGAAAAAATCCTCCATTATCAAACTATAAATTCAAAACTAAAGTGATCTGCAGTCAAATTTTATCAGTTTATTCTACACCAATGTTAATCAAGGATATACTTAAGTATGTGACTGTTCCTGAGTGAAGGCATCTTCCTAGACAATTTTTCTTGCGAGAGCCAAGGATCAAAAATCGCTGTTTTGGATTTCTAAAGATTAGTTGAGGTAATAAATTGAAGTAATATGAACTTACTCGTCCTTTTTTTCGATTTATTATCACAGTGTGATCGAAAAAACTTTGTCTATGGCCTATTTTTTGATAAATAATATTGTCAAATGCCATCAAAACCTGTGAACAAATTTAGCTAGAAAATTCTCGCTTTCGCCAGTATCACATCCATATGAATGTTATGTATCTTTTTTCTTTATATAGCACTTTCAATTATATATTAGGGAAAAAAATAATATAAGTATAATCCCGGCTTAGCATATCACTTAAAATTTTCATATTTTTTCTTATTAAATTTGCAAAATTTGCTTTAACAAATTTTATTTTTCTTTCCACTGGGTATTGAAAACAACCAAAAACCAACGACGTCTAGTAGTGGCACCAACCCATGCTGCTTCTAAGATTAGTGGAGATTTCATGTAGATTTCGTACCTACTTGTATAAATTCTCTTTTGACAGTTGCCTGCTATTGAAATAAAGTTTCAGTACCAGTGACCAGCTAAGAACCACTTAATAAAAAAAAAGGGTGATAATGGTTAACATTTGTGATTTCGGCTATTTTTTCCATTGTGTTTTTTTTTTTTTTTGTTTTGTGTCTTAAGCCATACCCTTAGACTTTTAATGCCAGTGTATATATGTATGCACATAATATATGTATGTGTTTGTGTGCGACTGTATACTCAAGTAGATGGCATATAATTTATTATGATATTAAAATTAACTTACGATGCAATAAAAGTGGAAAACCTGAATTTTCTTTCAGGCGTAACAACTTTATGGTGTGGAACAATTTTTTTATTTTTCTGTTGATTTTACCAAAAAAAAAACTTTAAGAAATTCTTTTCTCTTTTGGATACTATTATTATAAGTTGTTTTCACTTTAAGGTAAGTAACGTAGCAGGTTAATCAAAATATTTTTGACCGAAGTGGAAATAGAAAATTATTTTAAAGAAATTAAGCATCAACTTAAACTTAATTGTTACTTAAACTGACAGATTTCGTTTAAGGTCTAATGTCAAATTGCCGATTAAAGTCCTAATTTTGACTTAACCGCTGGTTGTGAAAACGGCTTTAAGATTAAATTAATCAAAAGTTATTCATACGTCGTGTTTTCTGAAAAACATTGTAAACTTAATATAAATTCTAAATATGAATTTAGCATTTAAATTGTAGCTCAAAATCATTATTTCTGAGAACATAATAAATTCTAAAATATATCAGTAAATATTACTCATACGCCCTGTTGTCTTTAATCTAATAACACATTACATAAAGTGCTTTTCATAGAAGAAAATGAAAACAAATTACCACAATGTAAGAAATGATAAGCAACCTTAGATTAGGAAATTAAAAATTATTAGCGAATCGAAAAAGGACTGAATTTTATAACCTGCAGCCCTGCACAGTACCTCCACCATGCTCTTTTCAAAAAACTAAAACTTTAATTTAAGACTTTAAATTTATAAGCCTTACACTAACACATTTTTATTTTTTTGTCTTTTTAATAAATTAAACAAACTTTTAAAGTTCGAATACTTTTGCTGTTGACTGCTGCGATTGGCAGTTTTCAATCAGTCACGAAATTTTGTTTCAATGTGTACTTTCCACTCTCAAAGGACCAAGTGTTATTTCGTAATGAATATTTTGCTCTTTCACAATTCAATTTAGTTTTTTTATGCTCTACCTATTTATAAAAAAAATTTCTTTTTTCATACAGTGGAAAAATTTGCCATTTGCAATTCAATTAAGTAAAATTTTCAGCCAATTTAAATACCTGACAGTTTCTATTAGAAATTTTGATGGTTGTGCAAATTTTACCCCAATTGATTTTCTGACATGAATACAAAAAAAAATTAAACGCATTTATATGCTAAGTAAATATTGCATTTTTTTATATTTACATTTATTAGGGTGTTTCAAATTGATAAATATTGAAAATGTTCAAATGTTCTTGGGGCGCTCAATTTTTTCATTTTGATTTGAAGTAAAATGACGAGCAATCCGATGTTGCAGATGGTCTTGGCCTTAATAGCAAAAAAAAAAGATTTTATAATTTCTTCTAAAGGCTTTATAAAGACAATTAGGAGATAACTTTTTATGCATGTAATTTCTTACTTGTGCTTAGAAGAGATATTTGGGATATGAAGCATATAGACATATTTCCCACTGTATTATATTTGACGGAACTCAGAAAAAATATCTCCCTGAGGTCTCTAAAAGAGATCTTATAAGGACTTTGAGAGCGTTCTCAGACAAGTGTCTTATGTACAGATCTTTTTAAGAGGCCTAGAGGCTTCAACATAAATTTTAAAGATATTTGAAAGAATAAAAGAATAAATGATATTTAATTTGTATTTCATTATCGAGTTTCATTTTAACTTACGCTGGTTTCGAACCCATGTCCCAACTAGCTATTGTCTTACAATCTAAATATTAGGCTATCTGTGATATAAATATTATATTATGCTTAAAGGGCGTCATATTTTTCTCACATTTGTTTTGGTAAAGGGCCTTAAAATGTACAGTATTAAGACATGGAGAGGACATATCTTTCAAGCGACTTTTATGGCTATAGTGTAAAGATACAATACTGGCTCATTTCTTCATAAGTATTTTATTATATATAATATAAATACACATACGAGACATTCCACTTCATGTCTTGCATGCGTCTTTATACTGTAAATATTAAAGAACTTATAAAGACATTATGTAATAAGCCTCCCAATGCTTTTTTTCCAGTATCAGGTCTCTAGACTCAAAAAAAAAACTCAAAAATGAAGAGGGGTATTATTTTGCAAAACAGCGAGTAAGATTATTTTCATAAGAAACATCTTTATAGCCTGTGTTCTTTCTTGTCATGTCAGTAGGGCGTTAAGATAGAAAAAAAAAACCAGTGCAATAAAATTGCAAAATGAGCCTGGGTGACCTCTAAGTCTTCATAAAAATGGCTAGAATTATGGTCTAAAGCTATTGCTGAAAAAAATTGAATTTTTTTGGACCACCCCAATATACACATTCTATATTTTTTTATATAAAATTTTTTTTTTTTTGTGTATTTGCACTTTTTTATATTTATCATATAAAAATTAAAATACCAAAAAATAAGTGCCTCTTGAAAGCATTTTTTCGTGCGTAAAATTTATGTGCTATAGTCATTATTCGTAAAAGGCTTTTCATGCTCTATTTAATTTGCTGTTATATTTAAATAAATTTTTTATTTCGGTTCTTCATATGGAGCAGTCTAAAGGATTGCGTCATATTTTTGAATTAACGCATTTTTGTATGCTGTTTCTGTGGTGTTTCTTATTATACTAAGCGATGGGTATAAAATAATTTTGCATAACAATGAATTCCATGCCAATTACTAGCACAAAGGTGAGACCGATAGCGGAGATAAAATAAAAATTTTATTTTAACGCTAAAGCGGCAAAAATGCTACGTTAAAGTCGGCCAAAACTCTTTAATAATGTAGATTATAACAATCAGTTAATCAGTACTCAATTTTAAGGCTTTTGTTTTTTGTTGTTTCCCAGACATTAGACTTCAAAAGTCGCAGCCAAAAATAATTTTCTCTTTTTAATTTTTAATTGGCAATTTTTTCTCACTCTTTAAATTTCATAGCCTCAATATTAAATATTTTTTTAATATTTCCTTTGTATATTAAAATGAAAAATCATTAAGCCTCCCAACTTACCTGCCTATTTTCAACAGTATAATCATAAAACAAAATTCCTTGAAGCACTCATTTTGCAGAATTAAAGAAAAAATCGCTAATTAAATTACAAACTGACAAGAAATTCTATTAAAGACAAAACAAAGCAGTTCTCGTTGCCCAACAGCAAACATCAAATAAAGTCAAATGATTAAATTAAATTAACAAATCCATCCCCCTCCTTCTGCTTCTCTTCCACATAATACGAAATCATTAGCAGCAAGAGCACAAGCATCACAAACAGCATAACAACCATCACTATCAACAGTTAGAGCAACAATAAAAATAACCATTTCATCAAGAAACATCGTCGGCAACAACATCAAGTTGTTCATCTTTATGGCATAAATCTTTTACGTAATTTTATCGAAAATTTTCAACTTTTTAGCAATTTATGCTAAAAAGTTATGGTTTCTCTTTTGTTTCAATGTCTTTCCGCCGCTGTGTCCCCTTTCACTTTGTCTGTCTCTGCTGTTGAGTATGCAAATTAATAAGTAAAGATTTTTGAAATTTCAAATACAGATTTTGTACATAAATATCAAATACAGTCAATAAAGTTTTATTTGAAGATCAGAAATTTTGCAAATAAAGAAATAAAAACCAAAATAATAATCAACAATTGTTGTTAAAATTATTTTGGGTACTTTTGTTTAGAATATGCCGAAAAGGAATGGTTATGAATATGGTACTTGGGTTTGCATGAAATATTTTTGCGTATTTAATAGAATGAAAAGATTTTTAACGAGGCAAATTCTTTAGCAAAGAAAGTAATCATTGAATAAAAAGTTGTGTAGGCACATTTGTGGAATAATAGATATGAAATACTACCTTGATCAAAAAGTTTTAGGACTTTATTTTTAAAATGAAAAATACAAGTTTATTCATCAAAATCGATATTGTCTCCTTCAAAGTACTCCCCATCGACTGCAATGCACTTACGCCAACGCTTGACCCAGTCCTCAAAAGCCTTTTTATACTCGACCGTCGGTATGGCCATCAGGGCCATCTTCGATTTTTCGATGACCTCTTCTCGGCTGCTGTAACGCGATCCGCGGAGCGGTTTCTTCAGGTGGTCGAACAGGAAAAAGTCGCAGGGAGCCAAATCAGGCGAATTCGGTGGATGTTGGACGGTATTCATGGAGTTTTTGGCCAAAAACTCACGAATAATGATCGCATTGTGCGACGGCGCGTTGTCGTGATGCAAAATCCACGAGTTGTTTGCCCACAAATCCGGTCTTTTTTGGCGAACTGCTTCACGCAAACGTCTCAAAACGCCCAAATAATATTCTTTGTTGACGGTCTGACCTTCTGGGAGGAATTCATGATGCACAACACCTCTGTAGTCCATGAAAACCGTGAGCATCGCCTTCTTTTTCGATTGAAAACGACGTGGTTTTTTCGGTCGCGGCTCATTGGGTGAACGCCATTCACTCGCTTGATGTCTGGATTGCGTGTCGTACTCGTAAATCCACGTCTCGTCACCACACGTCTGCGCACCGTTAAATCCGTTTTTAACACAAAATTTAATGCAAACTCGTTGCTGCAAAGTTGATGACATTTTTTTTTTTGTAAAAAATCGAAACCACACACAAAAGTAGATGCACACAATACGGCGTCACTTCAAGAAATGTCAAGCTGTCAAGCTGAAAATTTGACATAACGTCCATGACACTTCTACCAACACAACAAAAAAAATAGAATTGAAATCGGACGAACGAGAGCGCCACACGGTGACGAGTCCTAAAACTTTTTGATCAAGCTGGTATATTATTTAATAATAAACACTTTACGTTTACTTATGCAATTAGATAGGCTTCAAGAACTTATGTACTTTAGTATTACAAATGCTCTAAAAACAACATCATCAAAGTCAATAAACATGATATTACGTATGCTGCTCATCGACCCATTCACAGAGGGAGTAGCTCATAAGAATGCCCTCAGACTAAAGAGGCTGAAGGTATCATTCATAGGCAACACGACCAAAGTAACATAAAATATAGCAGCAATATATTCTCCGATTACTGTAAGCCAAAACTTAATTCTCATAGAAAATTTTCTATGGTTTTACTGTCAAGAACAATGTTGGTGCTTTAAATTCAATTAACATCTACACTGAAGGCTGCAAAGGCGATATAGGCGTAAAAGCTGGTATTTATATTGCAATCACTAACATTACTCCACTACCTCAGGACTGTTAAGTCTTTCAGGCCGGGTTTGAAGTGATAAATATGGCAACGTATCACATCAATTTTTATGCATAAAGCCAAGCATTTTATTGGCACCGTCTTGTTGGAACTATGCGCATTTTTAAATAAATACCTTCCATTTAAGGAGATCAAAAAAGTTTGAATTATCGATCTATGCCGCTCACTATTGACAGAAACGACAAGTGCTTCCTCACTCTTGAAAAAAATTAGGAACGATAATTTCACAGCAAATGCTTATAATAATGATTCCATAAAAGGATTCCTCGTGAATAATATGTAGATTGGTTTGAGACCAGTGTGCGGATTAACCGATCCAAAGGGATGAAATTGCGATTCAATAGAACAGATTATTTTCTTGGAAAAGTCCATATCCTTTTCAATTTGTTTCAGTTCCAAATCAGCAAATTTTGCGGCATATTCAATGATCCAAACGTGATACCAATTTGATAAGGATACAAAATAAGAAAAAATAAGAGTAAAATGAATATTGGGGTCCTCTTTTTTAAATGAATTTTTGAAATTGCAAAACAAAAATTCAATTAAATTCTTTTATTGCGTCTGCCTCTGATATATTGTCTTAAGGGGACATTATAGATAACGAAATATAAAAGGCAGACGTCAACAGTGCTAAATTTTTCATATCAGCAACTGTTAATATTTAAAAAAAAAAAAATGTTCTATTAAATAATTTTAACGTTTCTTTCCAGAATTTATTTGACTTCAGTATTGCTGTTAGAAGCTGAAAATACAAGAGACAGACGTGTAAGTCTTTGCTTTTCCCAAATATATGAGATTGTATATGTCAAAATCATCAATTTTCTTCCACTTCGTATATTGTTTTGATAGACACTAGATTTTGCCGTATTTTCCTTCTGAATACCACTTTAAGTTTTATTGTATCTTTTTTTCGAAATATCGTAAATTTAAATTTTCCATTTATACTTCCTTACTAAAATCTATGTAGATTTATATAAAGACCTGTGCAATTAATTTTTATAAACGATATTTCAAAGAAAAAAAAAATATTAAGGCTAGTCTCAACCAGTACTAAAAGAAATATAAAAATTTCCAAAAAAATCAGTGATGCAAAAGCAAAATGGTGCACAATTTGGAGTGGACTGTGCCATATATAATGCCAGAAAAATAAAGCAAAATTATATAAATGACCAAAAAATGGAATAGTAAACTTTGCATGTTGGTTTTTTATGGGCATATCCTTAATAGTATGCATATAAAGTGCTCAAAAACGTCTGCCCTCGAAAATTCGGCGCTGAAAACGTCTGCCTACTTTATTTTAATGTTTTTTATAAGTAAAAGTACAAGTCAGCTAAGAGGCAGACGCGATAAAATATTTCTCTACTCAAATTTTTGTCAACATTTTTGTAATATTTGAATTTTTAAATGCAGCAATAACTAAGTGGCAGTGGTTGTTTCTCTCGTTACTTATGACATAATCATTATAATTATGTCAATCTGCCTGACAAAAAATCACTTATTATATGTATATATAATATAAATTAAAAAATTTTAACAAAATAACTACTCTTAAATGCAGCAACAAAAACATCTGCCTTTTGCATTTATCTGTTTTTGTGCATAGACACATTTCTTTAAATAGAAGGCAGACGCATTAACAATTGTTTTTGCTATGGCAGTTTTTAAATGCAGCAATAACTAAGTGGCAGAGCTTATTTCTCTCGTTCTTATGGTATAATCTTTATAGTTAACGCAATCTGCTTGACAATAAAAGTTTGAATTTAACAGAAAATTTAAAAAATAATTTAACTACTCCTAGATGCAGCAACAAAAATGTCTGCCTCTTGCATTTAACAGTTTTTGTGCTAAGACACATATTTTAAAACAAAAGGCAGACGCGTTGAAATAGTTTATGGAACATTTTTATACAGTTTTAAAACATTCTCCAGTAATAACACAGAGACAATACAATGACAGTGACTTAGGACTGATTTGCAGCCGCATAATTATATCATATATTGCTAAGTACAAACCGTTTTAAATACAACTGGCAGTGACATAAAATTTTGACATTTCAACAACAACAATGCCAATTTAAAATTATAGCACCCCCATTGGAAAACTTTTAGTTTCATAACTTTTTGCGAAACTGTGCAAAGTGATGAAACAAACTCAATTTCTTTCACATTAATGTCTGCTTGTCACGGTGATATGCTCATGTTACTCATGTAAATAAAAAATATAAAATATAATTTAATTTTTATTTCTAGTTAACTAATAAAAGTAGTACAGTTTAGTCTTAAACTTATAAGTTAATTAAAGTGGCATTCATAAAGCTCATGACAAACTTGATATATGTCAACTAATGATATAACCAATCCTATGATGTACTACATTCAGTGAATTATAGCAAATATTTAATTAAATGCTGTGATAAATTTAAATGTTGTCAGTTAATAAATAATAAATGAAAATGTTAAAATGAAACATTTTCCACTACAAAAGTTAGTGGCAACACTAAAATGACATGCTACTGCATAGCTTTTAATAAAGTTCTAACTAACTAAGACAGACTTTACCAAATAATATCATTGTGATGAAACTTAAAGTTTACTACTACTGATAACAAACACTAATGTCATCATGGCAATAAATCAACAGAATGATAATACGCATACGCAAGTGCTTCTTTGATTTTATGTTAATTCAACAAATTCTAAGAAAGTTTTCTTTCTTTTTTTTTCATTTTATGTTAATTCAAGTGATATCATAAAATTATGAACTCTACGCTTTATAACATGCTGTTGATAAATGTGACAATGCAATTTCTTGTCGGTTGCTTTTTACGATTATGTGATGAAGTGTGATGATATCTACGTACCATATTTGCATATTATAATAACAATGCAATAACAATTCTTAGAAATGTTCAAGAAAATTATGCTAAGAACATTTTTGGAAATTTCAATAAATCATTATTTTGGAATTTCTAAAGTGTTTGTGATATCTCGTTGTTGTGTTTGCAACAACATCATTCTAACCACATGAACATGCACAAAACATAAATCTTTCAACGTTATTTGGTAGTGATGAAGAATAAAATTTTTAACTCTTTCTTTTCTCATTTTCATGTTTTCATTTTCGTTTTTGCTGTTGCTGTTGCTGTTGCTGTTGCTGTTGCCAATGCCTTTGGTGTTTAACACATTCTGCAGATCAAATGCAACACTGTTGATGTAAGCTGTTGGGTTTTGTGTCAGTGTGTTTTTGTCCAGTGCATGCATTGTGCAATGTTAGTGAAAGCACATCAACAAAATCAAATTACAGTAGTGGCTGAATGAATGAATTGAATTTTTTAATTTTTCGTTATGATTAAGAAACATAAAAGAGATTTTATTTTGTACTTATAACATTTTCATAGCATATGCGTATCATATCACTTAAGACAAAGTTGTTTCATACTTTAGGCGAACAGTGAGACAGTTTAATATTTTTAGCAAAAAAGCATTTTTTTTTTTTTTTTTTTTCGTTCAAAAATTATTTTAAGAAACTTTTTACTTGATTTCAAACTCTGAAAAACCTTAGCATCATTACGATATTTTGAAGCGACTAAATTGATTATAAAGGCACACAAAAAGAAAGTCTTAAAGTTGGAAGTTGAAAATTGCTCCATCACGTCAGGTTTTTGATTCATCTATCTATGGAGCATTCTGACCACAAATTCGTTTTCAGCACATCAAAAGCCATACGGTATGATAACTCATCTTTCAACTTCAATACTTTTTTTGCAGGCCTATGTTATTGTTTCCTAAAGGACTTAAGAATAAGGATCGTAACTTATACAAGAATTGTCAAGGATTTAGTCAAAACAGGTCCACTAATCTCTCAATATGCTGCATTTAACAGAAACGATTAAATTGATTGTATTTAAATTGCTTTGACTGTTTATACACTTACAAACAGTTACACATACTTGCACAAAAGTACACACACACAAGTTACACATAATGCACTTTACACTTAGTTAAATTATTGTTGGGTTCAATGAAAATGCTGTCAAACAAGACCACAAAAAGTTGTATTGTGTTTTTCTGCAATAGAGGTACATGTCAAATAACAGAGAGAGAGTGTTAGACTTTGTATTTGTGTGTAGGTAGAGTAGTATGTTTTTTTTGTTTGCTTGTATTGTATTTATCCGACACTATACTTCATAAATATAAATAATAATATTCACGTATGTGGTGCTAAAATGCAACTAGTTTGATTTATTATTGGGAATTTTCTGCATTGTACTTAGTCGAGTGTGAAATAGGGCAAATATAATCGATACTGAAAATTTTTGATTTTCATACGAAAATATATCGAAATTGCATTACTTTTTTTCGTATGTGAAATAAACTTTACTTAGAAATTAAGACAATAAATGTTAGAATGTAAAATACCACAAAAAAAAATGATCTTTCGATTAGCAAACCAATTTATTGTACGATTTGCGCTTGCTACTTTGCTTTGACTTGTCAAGAAAGTTTGCAGCGATGCGCCTGTAAGGAGAGTGTAATATCAAATGATTTACAAAAACAAAGACACAACAGAAAAAAGAATTTTTTGCTTAGCTTTTATTCAGTGTTTTTGCTTTGACTCTTAACAAATCTATTCAAAAGTGAAAACAGATCAGGCTTAGAAATTCTCACTCATAGACTAAAAGGTCACTGATGATTCCATTTAGCAATGAATGAAACTATTATGACTAACTATGGCCGTTTTTTGCTGTTCCATCTTGGAATTTTGTAATTTTTTTTTGTGTTCTTGTTTGTAAAAAATAATATAGGTCAAATATTCACAAAGCATAAGGTGGCATATACCAACTTTGGCTCTCAACAAATCTACTCAAACGAGGAATCAGGTCTTGAAATTCTCATTCATCGACTAAAAGGTCACTGATGATTCCATTTAGCAATGAATGAAATTACGCTGACTAACCATGGCCTTTTTTGCTATTTTATCTTTGTATTTTGTATTTTTTTTAGTGTTCTTGTGTGTAAAAGATAATATTGGTCAAATGTTCACAAAGCATAAGGTGGTATATCACAATCCATTTGTCAAAATGAAAGATGACTTCCTACTGAAATTACTTTTCTTTTCTACCAAAATTCCTTATTATCTGGAGGCTTCAACTCCTTTGTAAACTGAATTTTGTAAGTGAGCATACTCAATTGTTTTGTTAAAACTCGATGCTATGTGGTTCTTAAGAGGTTTACGTATTTCTGATTTTTTTTTTTTTGTTCTTAAGAGGTTTACGTAATTCTGATTTTTTTTTTGTCAATCGAACATTGCATATTTTTTTCTTTTAAAAAAAAAAAGGAAAACTTACATCCCATTAAGCTCCCAGCCAATTCAAAAGTGTTTTCTTCCATAATTCACAGCAAATGCAATTTCGATACTTTTCACACACTTATCCCTATTTATGTGTTTACTTGTGGTTCCATAAATTTTCATGTAAACTTAACGCTATTTCAAATATCACACCCTCAACACGCCCATTTTTTTTTGCCCACAAACGCACTCATGTGCATCTGCATCATCCGTTGCTATACCATACATGCAAAAATATTTTGTTATGCTGATACAACATTTTGCCTTCCTTATATTTATCGCATAATATTTTTTCCCCCCCTTTTGACTGTTTTTGCTTGATCTTTCGAAAAATTTGCTATTTCACAGCATTTAGTTTCACTAACCACGGTTGCACAGCATGTAAAGTACACGCATGACTTTGCAGTTGTTTTGATTAAATAAAGTCTTTAGAGATTCACAAACCGTTTGATATTTCAAGACTTTATGGTAAATATTTTATGCGTTTTGCGCTGTGAGTGAAGTAAATGCTATTGAGATGCTGCAAATTAAACTAGAACGCAACTGTTTCATTTAAACATTGGTTCTTTTTGAAAGTTTCTTAAAAATTTATATACTAATTGTAGTATGTTATAATTTTCCGCCTCAGAGGAATATGTGAAGCACAAAGAAGCAGTTAATCATTCCCTACTTTTAAAGATAATACAGGGTGTGGACATTAGTGAAGTAAATGTTCCAGTAGTCTGTATGACAATATTTGCATGACGGCATTTGGAAATATTTGCGAATATGCTGAGTTTAGAGACGAAATTTGCAGATTAATCAATTTTTCTGGGAAGCCTCAACAATCTTTACATGTACATATTATTATGATATTGCTCATATATTGTGAATAAATGTCAATGTAAAAGTATATTAGAAATAAACTAAAAATTCTCTGCAAATACTCGTATTAGAATCAGTCCTTTGATTTGTTGGTGCTTTTCAAATGACGAATGTGTCTGCTGAAAAAAGTTCACTTTCACTAAAATTACAATAACTGGTGTAGGATATCTAATTTGAAGCCAAAATTAGTGCTTTTTTCAATTTGTGGTTTGAGTTAGAAGAGGATCAAAACTTAACCCTTCTCGAAATATTTCAATATGTTTGAAGTTCACTGGAAAGCGTTCATTACATTTGATATTAATAGCTATACCAAATTTTGAAAGGGCAGGGCACATATACCATATGTATATATGTAGAAACATTTGAAAGTTTCTAAAACGCCATATCGAGTGGGCTATTTATGTAAATGCAACATCAAACAGATGTAACAAGTGAATTAGACAAGTAACAAGACAAGTGGGCAACTTTTAAAAAGTAGGCGTGGTAGCTCCTACTCTGACAAAAAATTAAAAAATCTTTACCGAGAAAAGAACTTGGTTTTGTTTGGACAACCATTATACAAAAATGGGGTAAGCTTTTATGGGTGGGCGTGCCACTTTTTTATGAAAAAAAGAGACTTTGAAACGCTTTGCCAGAAAAACTATAATTGATACGGTGACATATTTTGTACAGAAGTAGAAAAATGGGCGTAGAAAATAATTTTTGTAAATTTTACCAGACTTGGTAAGGAAAATTTAGCGATGTATTCATGCGCTGAAGGGAGTGGCCGTTTATGTGGGCGTGGCGCCTCCGATATAGGGATAAGCTCCAAAATGCTAGTTAAGAAAACTATTCTTGGGAACTTCACCAACTTCTAAGCAAGCATTAGATAAATATTAGGCTGAAGACAGGACCGCCTTTAGACTTTGCGTGGTCCGGGGCCAAATACTAAATAGGTGGCCCTCCTAAAAAAATTTCATGATGAAAAAATTGATTGATGAACAAAAATAACCAGATTTTTCTGTTTGTCTGTTGCGGCCCTTCGAAGTGTCGTGGCTCTTGCCTAAGTACGGCACTGGCTGGAAGATTTTTGCACTTTTTGGTACAAGAAAAAAAAAGAAAGCAAAACACTATTATTGGAAAATAATTCAAGAAATTATTATCAAAATTATTTTGAAAATGTTTAAACGTACATATAAGCTACGAGCAGAAAGTGGGCGTGACACCATTTATACAAGCAGTAATCTGATAAAGTTAAATAAAACCACTTTTAACTTAACTGCGAGTATTATCGTCCGAGCAAAATCGAAACGAGCAGCTGGTAATAAAACGAAAAAACCAAAATCAAATTTAACAAAACTTGGAGAAGGATTCGACAAAACATTTCATTGGAAATAACGTTTCAAATCTTTGTGAGGGAGGTAAAATGTTTGTAAATATTTAGCTGCAAAAATTACCAAAAGGTCGGACAAGTCTTCGTGCGAGTTCAGGTTCATATCTGCGAAAAATTCGCTTATCTATAAAGGAAATATGCTTTAACTGTAAGCAAACTCGTTCAAACTATAAAAATCTAATAAATAATAAAAAAACTTACCGAAGAAAATTGGGCCCAAATAAAATTGGAAATCACCTAAAAATTAAGAAAAAATGTTGTTATCAATTAAGTTATAAATGCATATACAAAGAAATAAATAATTTTAAAGAGTAATTTTCGAAAAACAAAAATGGCAAAATTATTCAAAAAATTAAAAAATAATCTTACAAATTTTAAGCCAAATTTTTTAATTATTTTCTGCATCAAATTGCAATAAAAATTTAAAGCAAAAACTCCAGTCACACATTAATGTCGTTACGCCAAATTGTTTCTAAAAATATCAAAAGATCATTAGATTCAATAACCTTTGATTTTAAAACTTAATATAAAAAATAATTATATTAAACACAGCAAAGAATGATGTCAACATTAATTAATTTCATGCCTGCAGAGCAAAAATACAAAAACAATGTGCTCTTATAGACTTTGACCTTATCTCCGCCAAAAATAAATAAAAAAAAAATACTTTTAACAACAAAAATGCCAACAATAATGTTCATACAGTAGACTGTGTTTCGATGCGAATGACGCCCATTATTAACACTTCATCATCAATTCATTAAAACCAAATTCATTATCAATTGAGCAGTCACTAGTCATTTATTTCAATTCACTGACAACGCAACGCATGAACACCATGAATGGGCCTTTGAGGGTTGAAAAAATAGCAGACTATCAGCTAAGCGACATGCAAAATCGACAGTAAAAATATCTTTGGAACTAAAAATACTCTGCTTAAGTAAAAATTAAAATAAATGACAATAACAAGCTATAAAAATAGAATGGCGCTTATGCGAAGGATTTTTATTTTGTGTAGCAACATAGAGTTTTAAATTGGTGCCGACAACTGTAAGGCTGTAAAACTGAAGTTTTATGTAAAATAATGGCTGTTGGCTATAAATGAAATCATCATTGAGCACTACCCTTTATTGGCGTTAAATTTCTTTAAATGTTTCGAAAAGAATTAGTTTTTCGCCCACGCGCATTAACTGCATGTGGAGCATATTGTTTTAGCCTATTATGAATCTTTTTAAGAACATTTTACTGACATTAACTTACAAAAATGTTGAAAAAATTTAAAAATTCTGAAAAATGTTGAAAACGTCTGAAAATGTTAAGAAATTCGAAAAATGTTGAGAGTCGAAAATTGTTGAGAGAGTCGAAAAATGTTGAGAGAGTCGAAAAATGTTGAGAGAGTCAAAAAATGTTAAACAAAGTCGAAAAATGTTGAAATGAACTCTGCAAAAATGTCAAAAAAGTAGAAAAATTTTGAAAAAAGTTCAAAAATGTTGAGAGTGTCGAAAATTGTTGATAAAGGCGAAAATGTAGAAAAAGTCGAAAAATGTTGAAAAAAAAGAAGAATGTTGGAAAAGCCGAAATATGTTAAGAAAGTCGAAAAATGTTGATGAAGTCGAAAAATGTTGAAAAAAACGAAGAATGTTGAAAAAGTCGAAAAATGTTGAAAAAGTCGATATATGTTGATAAAGTCGAAAAATGTTGATAAAGTCGAAAAATGTTGAAAAAAGCGAAGAATGTTGAAAAAGTCGAAAAATGTTGATAAAGTCGAAAAATTTTTAAATATTTAAAAATTCTGCAAAAATGTTAACAAATGTTGAGAAAGTCGAAAAATGTTGAGAAAGTCGAAAAATGTTGAGAGAGACGAAAAATGCTAAAAATGTTAAAAAAGTCGAAAAATGTTGAGAAAGTCGAAAAATGTTGAGAGAGTCGAAAAATGTTGATAAAGTCGAAAAATGTTAAAAAAGTCGAAAAATGTCGAGAAAGTCGAAAATGTTGAAAGAGTCGAAAAATGCTAAAAAGTCCAAAAATGTTGATAAAGTCGAAAAATGATTAAAAAAAAGTCGAAAAATGTCGATAAAGGCGAAAAATGTTGGAAAAAACGAAAAACGTTGAGAAAGTCGAAAAATGTCGATGAAGTCGAAACATGTTGATAAAGTCGAAAAATGTTGTTAATGTCTAGAAATGTTGAATCAATTTAAATATGTTTTCTAAAAGATTTTAAAAAGTCAAAATTTTTTAAAAAATTTAAGCTCTGAAAAATATTAAACAATTCGGATAACGATACGAAAAATGCTGAAAAAGTTTCAATATTCTGAAAAATATAGAAAAGAAGGTTGAAAAAGTTGAAAATGTTGGAAAAGTCAATTTTTGGAAATGTCAGAAAATGGTGATGAAGTCAAAAAATTTTGAAAAAACTTTAAAATTCTAAATAGAATCGAAAAACATTTCCAGAAGTACCAAAATCTTGATAGGTGAAAACAAATTTGAAACTGTTGGAATATATGGGAAAAGATTAGAAATGTTGACAAAGTCGAAAAATCTTGAATAGGTCGATCGAATAAAAACTTTTTTTTTCTTTTGTGTGTGATGTATGGTGTATCGGTACAAAAAATAATTTTGCAAGTTGAAATCATTAAAGCACCTTCTAAGACCCTACCGTACTGATTAGAAAAAGTAGCATAGGAATGGCTCGACAAAAATGGAGACTTATTTTTACTTTTGCACTCATTTTAAGGGAAGGGATTTTAATTTTTGCCAAAGAATAAATTCTAATTTCTTTTCACTTTCGTTGCTTGTAATCAGCGTTGCTTAAATACAAACATTTTTTTCAGAAATTACAGATTTTTTACAGTTCACAAATATTTAAATCGCAACGATTTTCCTTTTGTTACGCTTAATATCATAATTTTCACCAAAAATAAGCCAAGCAAAAGACAACGACTCGAATTGGCTAGGTAAATTGTGTGGCGACTCGAATTTAAATAAAAATCCATAAGATAAAAGTATGAGCTTTACAAAACCTGATATGGTTGTGCAATATCATGGATATTACACCGTTTCTGCATTAACTCCGCAATGCTAACTATTCGCTCATTCCATTTGTCACGGTTGGTTTTCTCTCTTCTCCCCCCATTATTTACCCACTTGATATTCCATGAAATTTCTATAATTTAATTTTCTTTTCTCATTGCTGGCTGTGTATTTGCTTCGTTTAAATAAATAAAAAAAAAACAAAATTTCAATGGCAACCCTAGAACAGCACTTCTAGCTAGCATTGTAAGCAGCAAGTAGGGTTGCTGCTACTGCTATTACTTGCTATTGACTACCCCCTAATGACTTTTGTAGTTGTAAAGCCGTGTGCCATAATACCAACAACTTGGTCATAGCTACTAGTTCTGGTTTTAAGTAGTAACTTTTGTTGTTGTTATAATTTTTCTCACCATTTATTTATTGTTGCTACCATTGCTGCTGCTGTCCGCACAATTGCTGTTGTTGCAGCTTTTGTTTGTGGCATTTCTGCAGCGCAGCAACTCGAACTTAATTTTGCAGGCTTTTACTGAAACTGAAGAGGGAACTCTCTTGGAAAATTTAACGCTTCTTGGAACTAATGATGTTTATTGTTACAATAAGCCATTGTATTCATAGTCGGTCGGTGGGTAGTCCAACGTTGGGTTACCAACCGACAACAATTGATAAGGCGAAAGCTATTTTTTGGTTTACTGCATTGACTGTATAACTTTTGGTTAGACAATGAAAATTTTGAACATTGAAAATGTTTGAAATTTTGTATTGAAGTTGAATGTGTCAAGCAGGAAAAAGTTGCCATAAGAAAAGGGGTTACAAATGTCGTGTAGCTTAACTTTTTTTTTTCGTTGTGAAAATTATTAAAAATTCACTTAAATGGAACCAAAATATGCAGTAGATATTGAAACACTACGAAAAACAGACAAAAAAAATTATAAAAAATATGCTCAAAGCAAAAAAAAAATTTGAATTGTTTTATTCAAAATTAATTTTTTTAGTGATTTTAAAACTTAAATATTTTGATATTTAACAAGAATATCTCGATAATTTTAATTGCATTTTGAGACCAAACGTCTAAAGAATAAAACTAATTAAATTTAATCAAAATTGGTCCAGTAGTTTTTGAGTTATGTGCGAACATCGAAAACTGCTATCATTTTTTTTATATAGATTTTATCTAAATTTTATATTGTTCAAGTTATCGAAATAAAAAAAAATTTTATTTGATTAATACGAAACTAAGTACATATGCTTGAAGCTGTTACTTTTTAAGCAAAAATATATTAAAAAATCAATGAAAAAGCATCGATCATCATTTTTGTTTTATCAGTACTTTTGTATCAATCATCTATACCCTTTCGTAAGAAGGCTTTTATATTTGCTTGCATTGCCTGACATACGAAAGTATCGATACTTTGGTGATAACTAAAAATTATTGAAAATATTAATGTAACAATGTTTTTATGTTATCATGGCATATAAGGTAACCAGGCAATTGAATCCCTCACAAAAAAAGTAGTTGAGTTGGAGAATCAATAATGAAATGTCCATGCTACTAAACGAACCAAAAAAATATCCAAAAGTGACATCACCAAGCAACGAAAATATGCAATAAAAATCACAAATGGCTCCATAACGCTATTTAAGGGATCCTCAAATAATCAGAATTTGTGATAAAAAAAAAGGGATTAATAATAACGCTGAGTATGAAAATGAGACCTTAATGCTGGAAAAACTTCAAATGATATCAACTTAAGGTTATTTCGTGTCGCTGAGCTCGAATCTACCAAATCAGATTTTTGGCAAAGTAGTTTCAATCAAAATTTTTTTCCACTTACATAACCCCTCAAGCACTTCTCCGTAATCCCCCAGAGAGCATTTTAATCAAATTTTCTGAAAAAATAAGCAGGCAACTGAGAGTTTTTCATACGGCATTGTGCAAAAATATTTCATAGGGAGTCAAGGACTGGTTCTGAAGACACCTTTCGTGAGGAACAACTTTGCCTCAAACACTAAATTTCTTAGGGTAGAAGTAGAAAAAGTCGTTAGAGAGCATTTTGCATCTGTCAAAATTAAGTCAATTTACGCATTATCTCGAAACGCTGACGTTAAGGCTAAAATCTGATTTGGCAGATTTGAACTCAGCGACATCAAATTATCATATGTTGACATCAGTCGATGTTCCTCCAATTTCACTGTGTAGCTTTTCGAATAAAGATTATGTACAAATTTACAGGAATACTTTAGCTGCATATGTTGGGGCTCCGTCCCCCATAGTAAGTGTTTGAAATAATATTACAATTACAATGGTTCTACATCGAAAAAAGCTATTGAACTGCCTTATTTCAGAATATATTTCGTTGTTCAAGAAACTTTGATAGACGGTTCTCACCATGTTAAAGCAAAATTTGAAATCCAGAGGGGGTCTATCTGGCGTTTGAAATTTGAGTACTAATTTCATTTGTATAATGACAGAAGCTTAGATTTATATCTTCGTTTAAGGAAATCGGTCGATATACGCTTAAAAACCGTTACTGTATGGCACTTCAGAAACGAGAAACAACTTAAAATCAGGGACCCAAAATAACTATTATTTGTTTCTTTGTTATTGGAAAAATTGACCAATTTTAAGGATTATTTTTAAAAATTGTTTTTTAATTATTATAGATAAGAAATATTATATTTATTGTATGGGTTATTAGTTTTATTATTATTTATTTTATTACCTACTAAACAAAGTAAGTACATATATTGTTTAATAAATTTAGGGTGGATCAAAATAAATTTTTTTTTTGCTCCAATCGATAAAGAAATTTCGAAAATAGCCATTTTTCGGATTTATTTATCCATTGGTGCAAGAAATAATGTTTTTTTTAATCCACCCTAAAAAATTTTGTTTGCTCCAATTGATAAGGAAAGGCTGAAAATGGCTTTTGGACATCACTTAGGATAGATTCGGACCTTAAAAAGGATCGAAAGGGTCAAAAACGATCCTTTCCAGGATACCTACGTGTTGTCCGAAATCCATTTTCGAGCTTTCCCTATATCGATGAGAGCAAAAAAAGTTTTTCGAAAATGCGTCAAAAACGGTCCTTTCCAAGGTCCGGAGCCACCCTAAGTGATGACCAACATCAAAATCGGACCAAAATCGGGCACTTTTTGTAACTCAGGACCACTTTTGGTGATGAACAAAATCCATTTTCAACCTCTGTCCATCGATTGGTGTGCAACAAAGTTTTCAAAAACAGACCAAAATCGGGCATTTTGGGTCTTGGGACCACCTCTGGTGATGGACAAAATTGTAATTTTAAAATTTTAAGTTAAAATTATATCTGTTGTTCTCTGGAATTTTATGTCTTCTTTGCTCTCTATTGCCATTTACATAATATGCCAAGTCGAAGTGACCTTAGTAGCTTCGAATTCTAGAAAATCTAAGACCTTTTCAAAAGTTTCACGAAGTCAAATGTCTTTTGATTCAACTAACTTGATGATGTTTGTCATGCCATGGCTCATATTTTAATTATCTGAGAATTGAGATAACCTTTACGTTATTTTAAGACGATTAATGAAAACTACTTTTAATAGGAATTTCACAAACGTTCTTAGTATTTTTGGCATAATAAAGCTCATGCAAATTCTGAATTTTTAAGAATCTTTCGTTTCCGCTTCAGCTCAATTTTCAAGTTTAATTTCTTATAAGGATAATCATGCTTCTTAGTATTGGATGTCATATGAATTATGGAAAATTTCAAAAAGAAAGCATGGCATAACTTTACAAGTTTTCAAAGAATTAAATTTGATTGCCTTCTGAGACCAAAAACTTAAAAAACATTCATTGAATTCCATGAATCATATTTCATATGAAATTACATTTACTTTAACTTTAAAGGCAATTTTCGCATGCATTTTCAACACATTCTTTCATTTCTTCAGATAATTCATCATCATTTCTTTCCACCCACGCAAATTATTAACTTCCGTTTTTCAAACTTTCATTACAAAATTTCACTTTTAATTACAAACGAATCAAACTTAAGCCCATTTCAGCCACAACAAATAACCATAAAAAATGTGGTTGGTGGTTTTAAGCCTTTTGTTTCATGAGAGCCAAAATGTTTATAAGTCCTGGTAGCAAAATTAATACCCCCCGAAACCGAGGCCAAACAGCCTCAACTTAGCTGTTGGCTAAATTTATCTTTAACTTTAATCAAGAAGCTATTAAATGAGCACTCAACAAAGAACGCAAACATGAACAGCAGCAGCCGCCAAAAACCACCATTAACCACCATTAACCACCAGCCCAACATCAGGTGGCATCACCAGGCAATAAACCTAAGGAAATTTGCAAGAAACGCTTAACGAAAGTAGCAGCAAAAGTGTGAAAGAAGTACAATGACAACCAAAGTAAACATAAAGCTAAAAGAGAAATACAAAAACAAAAAAGAAAAATTTTCTGCTCAGCTTTTGCCAGCCAATCAAAGGTATTTTATTGACAGAAAAAAGAAAAAAAGAAATCCTTTTGTTGTTAGCCAAAAATAAGCAGATGCAGTGTAGTTAAGCACTGAGAAGAAGCTTAGCTAGACAGGTCCTTAGCAAGTCCTTTGCCTATGCCATTGAAGCGACGATGCTGCGTTTTGTTTGCGTAATTAGTCAAAATATTATGAGGTGCACCAGGTCGTTGGCTATTTTATGTGTTGCTGCTTGGCATACACAAGCAGCTGAGTAGAGAGAGTGAGAGAGAAAAAGAGAGCAAGCGTAAACATTCGCCGTTTTGCTTAACGCATTTCGTGATTAGCATTCTAAAGATTTTTTCCAAGAAGTTTTATACTTTTTGATTGGATGGGTATCTGCTTAGCAAACTTACATAGCAAACAGCAAGCGTTTCTGTGCTGTTCCTGCTGCTGCTCTTTGCCCTGCAGGTGTTTAGGCCGTAATTGGATTAACAGGTATTTAATTTAATGGGCGGGCAAGTGAACAAACGTTTGATTGTAACATATTTACGTAAATTATGTTTAAAAGTTTCTTTAATGAAAATGCTATTAATACTGAAATGTCTTAGGCAAATTCACTTATCTTGAATGCGGCACAAATTTTAGCTGCAAACAAGGCTAACTAGCTGCAGGTGTATTAAACTAAAAGGCTTTGATATTTTATAATTAAGTAAAATCACAATTTTTGCAAACATATTTTCTATAGAAAATAAAGAGAAAATTGGGAAAATCATTTGTCAAATGTAAAACTGAACTATGTATTTCGCTTTCAAACTTTCTAAAAAAAATTATTTTAAGGACGCAACTTCCCAGCGGCAAATATATTATAAACAACATCAATGAAAATTTATGCTGATTGTAGACAGTAATGCTCACAATTGTAAATTGTTTTCACAAAGTAATTGTCGCTTTGTAGGCACCTTGCCTACATCTCTATATACAATGTGTAACAAACGAAAGGCAGATTGCTTTAAAACATCTCTTACTAGGTGCCTGTATAGTTTAGCGAGTTGCCCACATATCCACATACAAAAAATGCAGCCAACATGAAAGACTCCTTACACCTCCACATACAAAGCAAGCAGCCAGCAAGCAGACTACTTACAGCTCCATATACAAAGTAGGCAGCCAGCAAGAAATCTGCCTACAGCTCCATATACAAAACAGGCAGATACACAAATTATCACAGTAACAATTTCATTTGTGCAACATACAACATAAAGGGTCTAGAGAGTACTTCATCTATTTGCCATTGGATTATAAACTCAAAATTCTCTGAATTGATTTAACATCGAAAATGGAAATATTGCTGCAATGAGATGAATGCAAAATCTTACAAAAATAAGATTTCTGCTGAGATTAAAATAGAAATTTTATATTCTATTAAATTAAGAATAAACCAGTTAGTTGAAAATAAAATATTTAGTTTTTGGTGATAAATCGTATGGAAGTGTTGTTCAAAAGATAGTAATCTAATTGTGCGTAGATAGAAATTAAAGAGCAAAATCACCATTAACGAAAAGAAAGAAAAAATCAGCTGTAAAAGATGTTTAGCCTTACTATGTTTTAGGGAAAGATATCAGCCATTGAATGTTCAAAAGTTCCGCGATAATTTTAGGCAATTATTGCAGTCATTAGCAAATAAATACTACATATTAGATTTCAATTTCTTTCACCAATTAGGGTTCCAAAAGCTTTAGTCCCGATCTATAGGTTAACCTATAAGTAAACTTTATTTTTTTCAGCACATTTTCATATAATTAATGTTCCATGGAACGCCTCAGAGGCCACAACATGTACCACACATTAAACTTTTTCATAAAAATGGGTAGATGGAAGTCTTTAATGCTTCTTATTTGAAAAATGTTTTTCAGGACTGTAACCTTAGTAGATATTAAATGATTTTAAAATACTCTAAAGATCAGAATATATTTCAATAAAAATACTTTATTCTTCAACTCATCATTCATCATCATTCTTGAACACTATCAGCAATGAATCTTCGTTAATCCTTGAGTTTTTAGCGGAGATCAGAAGGGTTATATTGAGTTATTCGAAAGTTAAGTTAATGTTCAAATTTGAGCGACACCACCCACACCCTATACAAAAATACAAAGAAACTCAAAATACTACACTATTGGCACCAATGAAAGTTACAGTTGTATACAGATTTTGCGTTCAGCCACATGAAAAATGTAGGCGTGGCAACTCCAAAAAAATAATTTTCAAATGAGAAACATGCGAGTATCATTAAGATCAAAAAAAGTTGATAAAACATGGAGAGCATTGAATAGTGTCGAAAAACATGAAAAGGAATGTCCCCACTTAGTATCAAAAAACATCGTGAAAGTCAAAGATTGTCGAACTATATTGAATTATATTGATAAAATTGTAAAGTATCAAAAAGTCGACAATAATTGTCAAGTACTGTATGGTATCGAAGAACATAAAAAAGGTAAAAAACACTTTAATAGTTTTGAAAAAAAAAAGCAATAAAAGTCGAATAGTATTGGAAGATAACGAAAAAGTTGGGGTATTTCGTAATGCATCGAAAAACATCTGAAAATATCTAAGAGTATGTTATCGAAAATATCAGACAATCCGATGCAAGTAACAAAGTTAAGAAAAACTTTGAAGAAGTCGAAATCGAATCGAAAATTTCAATAAGAGTCGGAAGGTAAAATAAGTAACACCGATAAATTTCTAAAAACTTGTTAAAATACCAAAAATATTAGTAATAGTTATTTTAAAAAAAGTATCAAATAATCGATAAAAGAAGAAGAGTACTGAAAATAAGAAAAAAACATCAAAAATTTCATTACAATCCAACAGAGATATTGGCAATAATGTACACAGTGTCATTTATAATTATATAAATTTCTGAAGACTTAACATTCTCGTATTATTACTTTTCGTTATAAAAAAAAATTTAACTTATTTGATCGAAATCGGCACCAAAAGTCACCCTCTTTCAATGAATAGTTTTTTGTAGCTTGGTTGCTTCCCTGTGAAATTGTGTAGTAATGCTACAATAATAATAGAGTTAAGCTACTACAGCTATTGGCCTTTTTAGCTATTCAGCTCGATGCTTTAACTCAAGTAAAATGCTTACTGAAAAATATGTTGTGAAAATAAAAAATTATATTTCTTATTTTATAATTTTTTCTTAGCTTTTTCGCACTTCCTAAACGATGAAGTATCGTATTTTTAAATTGGTAGAGGCTATGAGTCTTTACTGGTTTATTTGCATCCTCAGCCGTATACTTCCGTTTAACTTTATACTGTTTCAAATATGAACAAAATATTTGAAAGTGAGGAAAATAGAAGTGCTTAGTATGGCTGGGTAATATATATAGGATGATTAATTTAATTTCATGTTAAAAACTTTATTATAAGCCGAAGATTAATTCATATTTAGCTCCGCTGCTAAGCGCATTCTTGTTTTGTTTTTGTTTTAAGTACTTATGATAGCTTATGGGCCAACAAACTTTTCAGAAATACCCCACTTTCAATTTTTTTTAACAATAAAATTTTAGTGTTGCTCAGAGTTCTCAATGTCAATTTTACAGTCGTTCCTTTGGAAATAACTATTTATTTTTTTTCACGCGCAGCTTAGCGAAAGCATTCAATTGTAACTTGTGACACACGCGTTACCATTTTAAAATTACAACACTTTGGAGCTGGAAAGAAACGTAACATTTTTTTTTGTTTTACTTCTATTCAGCTTACATTGCGTATGAACATTTCATGTATGAATTAATATTTGATGCGCTGTGCTTCGGCTCATTCACTTGTTGAATCCTTCGCTTTTACTCGCATTATACTTTATAATTTTTGCATTATGTTTCACATACACACACACATACGTACATACATGTAACGTCATTGACATAAAGTCAGTTTGTCGTTGTTACACGCATCTTATAGCGTTTGAGACTCTTAAGCAAAAGGATTGTAAGCTTAGCAGCGAAAAAAAGCTCTTGCATGCTAAATGCTTTTGTTACGAACTTTGAATTTTGAGCTTAGGGATTTACGATTATTGAAAGTGTGGGTGTGTGTGTGTGTGAGTGTGTTTGTATGTAAATGTGAGCTGAATATTAATGTGTATGTGAGAATACGACTGAAATTGAAAAACCATTGAACTGAATTGGATTTTAAAGATTTTATTTCGTTTTGTTTTGTGAAAAAATGTTTTACGAAAATTAAATTTTATGTTTCATATGTAACAGCAAGCTGCAAAATATGTTACATATATTGTTTTATTTTTAATATGAAAAGAAAATGTCTTTATGTTAGCTTTATTATCTTAGCCTTAAGAGCTTATCGCTTTATGCGTTACTTTTCCGTACCAATGACACTACGCGATAAGGCGAAGGGTGACTTTTTCTGAATTCAAATCTCTTAAATAAATGAGCAGCCAGAAAATATAAAAAGTAAGCAAACATTTTTAAGCAAATAAAAATGAAAATCCATTTACACATAAAGTCGAAAGTCGGACTCTAATGAAAATACAAAGTATTATCGCCAAAAAAACTTAAATCACCCATTGGAGTTTCATGTACTCAGAAATAATGGCCTGTAAATTTATGGTTTTTTGTGATTATTTCTCTATTATAATTTAAAGGCTATCTCTGGAAATAAAATCGAAAATATATTAAAACAAAACTACGCCCGAAGTTAACTATCGCTCTTCACGTCGCATGCTTTTGATGTGTGAGTTTTTATTTACCATGGACATTGAAATAGCACAATAAAAGCGCCAGTTTTGAAAGTTGCGTGCACAAAAAGTTGGTCACAATGTGATTTTTTATTCTTTTGGTGGCTTGTGGTAAACCATTTATTCACATTTTAAGTAACAGTTACCTTTCTTTGATCTTGAAATTAATTTTCAAAAAAAATTGTTGTTTTCTTGTGGTAATTTCTCTATTATAATTTAAGGGCTATCTCTGGAAATAAAACCAAAAATGTATTAAAACAAGACTACGCCCAAAGTTAGTTATCACTCTTCACGTCAAATGCTCTTGCAGTGTGAATTTTTGTTTAGCATGGACACTGAAATAGCACAGTAAAAGCGATAGTTTTGAAGGCACAAAAAAGTTGGTCACAATGTGATTTTTTTTCTATTTATTCACAATTTAAGTAACAGTTACCCTTCCTTTGACCTTGAAATCAATTTTAAAAAAAAATTGTGGTTTTTTGTGATTATTTCTCTATTATAATTTAAGGGCTATCTCTGGAAATAAACTCGAAAATATATTAAAACAAAACTACGACTGAAGTTAATTATTTCTCTTCACGTTCAATGCTTTTGATGTGTGAATTTTTGTTTATCATGGACATTGAAATAGCACAATAAAAGCACTAGTTTTGAAGATTGCGGGCGCAAAATGTTGATTTTTTTTATTTTTGGTGGCTTGTGGTATAGTATTTGCAAACCATTTATTCACATTTTGAGTAACAGTTACCTTTGTTTTGACCTTCAAATCAATTTTGAAGGTCAAATCGAAGTCAACTGTAATTTTTTCTATCGAAAGCTATATTTTTTATTTCAAATATGTATTTCGTGGAAAAAATAAAGAGATTTTATGTGAAAAGTTTTTCTCTAAACTTTTGCGTTGGTGATAGAAATAGTTTTGGTCGAAGTTTCCTGTTAATTATTTTTCTCCTTAACTATAAGTTTTTAGCACAAATCGCACTGAGAAGTAAAGTTCTTAAAATTGGTCAAAATATTCAGAAAAATATTTTTATTTTTTTTTTTCCAATGAAATTACTGCTGCCAAAGCAACTACAACTAGAATTAAAGTAAACAATCCACCTTCAGTTAGCACGTAACGTAACGTACATTTAAAAATACGTTCATTTTAGCGCTCATAAAGCATTTAAACACCGTAAATTACGTTTACTTTACGACGTTAACGTTAAATTTTCATTTAAATTTAAAATTTTGCCAACTCATAAATGCACGCGTAATACACTTCGATAATATATTTTTTTTTTCCTGTCAAAACCTTTATGTACGTCAATATAATTTTACATTTACGACAATTCAATTTACGTCTGTTCTTGTAAAATTTTCCTCATCAATGAGATTTTAGTATTTTGTTGTCATATTACGCACATAATTTGCATGTACAATATGTACGAATATACAAAAAAATCCAAGCCCCAGCAGGAAAATAGTTAGCTATATTATAAATTTATCCACCACTGTAAATATTTGCATATCATTGGAATATAATGACAATAGACGCAATATTTTTATTTAAATTTATTTTTTTTTATTGTATGTTCATGTTTTTTTATAATAAAAACTTGTGATAAATAAAAATTTTTTTGTTGTATGATTCCATTTTCGCATTGGCATACTACAAGTACGAGTAACTACACGCGTTGATGTTCCATCTCAACGATTATGTTATATGGTCGCACATCATTTTTGTGGCGTCAAATTTTTGGTTACATTTTACGTCGCTTGTTGTTATGGTATTTGCGTATTTATGCTTACGCAATATTTGATAAAATTTTTTTTTTATGTCGCGCTTTCGTAAAGACAGTGCAGCCGTCAAACTGGGGGTTCCCTGCTGAGAATGAAAGTGAACAGAAAAACGCAAAAAATGTTTAATAAGGACTGTCCCAGAAAAAACTTGCACTTTGTTTTTTAGTTATAAAAAAATACCCAATAGACTTTTTGGTCTTTTTTCTTTTTTTATTAATAATGGCTAGTGTAAAGAATATAAATAACTAAAAACTAATTAACAATTTTTTTTTTTTTCATAAAAATTTCTGACGTTGTTCTTAAGGCCCTTTATTACATTTTGTACAGGTGTTTCATCGACAGTACGAAACGATCTTTTTCACTTAAGTCTAAAGTCTTGTAAGTTTTTTGTAGTCTTACCACTCTTAAGAAGATTTCTTTTCATTAGAGCCCAATATCTCCGAATTGGGCGAAGCTCTGGGCAGTTGGGCGGATTCGCTATTTTTGGTACAAAATTGATCTTTTTACTTTGATACCATTCCATCGTAGCTTTAGAGTAATGAGAGGTTGTTAAATCGGGCCAGAGAATCACTGTACCTTCATGTGCACGAATAAATGGTAGAACACGTTTTTCGAGGCACTCGTCTATATAAACTTTTCAATTGATTGTGCCTTGCGTAACAAAGAAGCTTCTTCTGAGGTCACAGGTACATATGACCTGCCAAACTATATATTGCTTCGAAAATTTTGAAATTTTTTTATCTTTAAATTTACTAGGCATATGCCCCTTCTTCGGTGATGTATAATATTTGTGCCCAGATAGCGGCTTAAAATCTGCTTTGACGTAACTTCCGTCGCTCATAACGCAGTAATCAAATTTAGTCAGGTACCTTTCATACAATTTTCGGGCTCTCATCTGAGCCATCAACTGCTTTTCATCAGAACGGTCTGGTACTTTTTGAACTCTATATGTCTTTAGCTTACTTTTCTCCTTTATCCTTTGCACAGTAGATTTTGATGTACCTGCTCTAGCCGCCATATCTCGCACTGACGTGTTGGGATTCTGCTTACAAAGGCGCTTCACCTTCGCCGCTACCTTTGGGTTAGAAAATTCTGGTTTTCTGCCTGAACCCTTTTTTCGTGAAACAGGTAGACCCTTCTTATAATTAGAAATAACCGTTTTGACAGTTCATTCTGATGCACCAACTATTTTTGCTATAGCTGAATATTTTAACCCTGGATTTTGCAGGTATGTGGACAAAATCAGTTCGCGGACCTTTTCTTGCTTGCTAGACATCTTTGTCGTTAGAAGTGCTATCTTCAAGTGTTATACATCATATCAAACGTCACTTTATATGGAATAAATATTTTGTCTTTTTAGACCTATAAGATTATCAGGTAGAGTATAATCTTAAAAAATAAAAGTGCAAGTTTTTTCTGGGACAGTCCTTACTTGGCGTATACTTTTTCTTTCAAATAGGTCCATGAAAAAATGTTGTTCTCTTTCTATTGATGTGACTACATCATGTTAGAATAACAATTCTGGATGTCTGGCCTCACCAAATTCTCCAACAATGTCCGAAAATGAGCATCATTTATGGGTACTACGTTACAAGTAAATAGATGTAATTATCCTCAATGAACTCCAGGATTTTTTGTAGCCCAAACTCTAGATTTTTGCTGGTTCATTTAATTAGAAATAGTTCTCAGCGCTCATTATCAAATTATGAATGAAATTTCCAAGTTATGGATTGGAATTATGAACCCCCCCAGCGATGACCCAGAAATTGTTTTTCATAGTAAAGTGTAGCGGTTTTGTTTCAATGTTATTTTGTTTTTATTGTTACTCGAAACACATGTCACGTTATATCAAAAATTATCTGGCAAAAAGTTTATTTGCAATAAATTTGTATGAATATAAGCCATGAATTATTTTCATAACATTTTTTTCTTATTTTTTTTTTTTTTTTGTATTAAATATAATTAGCAGGACATCAATGTTGGCTCAATAGCCCATAAAGCATATTGATCTTTGGTATGTGTCCCACTGTTTTTGCAGTGTGAGAATTAGTTCTGAAAATGAAAACCGATTCTTTTAATATGTGAACATTTTTATGTGTGGATATAAAAGAAAGTGCGTGATAGAAAATTTTTACTGAGAGGATTTGACTGAAATGCAGTGTGTCATGCTGCTGTGTAAGCTTAAGAAGATAATCATTAAAAATCAAAAATTCAACAATAAATCAAAAACAAACTTTGACTTCAATTCATGCGAAAAATTCACCCAAGTTAAGAGTAATTATTCAAATTTTATCTAAAACTGTTATTCCAAGTTATTAATTTTTCTTAAGAAAAATGAACTGAAATAATTTCCTTTCAATTGAAAATCACAGTTTATAATTAAGGTTTTTTTAATTTTAATTGCGTATCACATTTGATATTTGCGTGCGGTGTAAGCGGTTTTTTCTGTGGAAAAAAGTCTGAAAAATTCAACGAAACCAAATGCCCAACTGGCAGTGCAGACTATGGCTATTTTCATACTTTCATAATTTTTTTTGGATTAAGGCAATGCCAAGTAAAAAAATAAATTTAAATTTATTGAAAATTTTTAAAAAGTTCAATTACAATTTTTGTTAATTTTAGCCAACTGCAGCACTTTCAATTTTTTCTTTCCCATATGCCTTTGACTTGTATAAATTTTTTATATTAAATGTTACTCATACGACATGTTGTACTAAATAACATGTTAGGGAAAAATTCAATTTTATTTAAAAATATGTTAACAAATTGAACTTTTTTAAGTTTTGAATAAGTAATTTTCAAAAAGCTATAATTTTTTTAAAGAATAACGACAATTTTATAATTTTAGAAGCATCATTTTAAAGTAAATACATAAATAAAAAGAACTTGAGGAAAGTGGATTTTCAAATTTCGGTCGGAAAGCTACAATTTACAGACTTGACGTTATATGTTTTTTTTAAAATATTTTATGGGTCAAAAAATTTATGTTTTGTTTCTTAAAAAAATATTGCTATACCGATATCCTCGATTAAAGAATGGACACTCTGTTGCAAATGCACACGCATAGTGCGCACAAAATGCAAGGAATGCGTAGCTAAAATTTTTGAAACAGAATTTCAGCAAAAATTTCACATTTCAATGAAATTGTAATGAATGAATGAACTGTAACCATTTACTAGAACAACAATAGCACTAATAAACGTTGCAACCCAGCAGACATTTTAAATTGCAAAAGAGTCATATTTTAAGCGCTGCAGCGATGATTGAGATCGTACTTTAGTTCTAATTCTAATAAAAAGTGATAGTTTATTCCAAGGAAACTGGATACAGGGACAAAATAATATGCGTATAAAATGTTGGAAGAGTAACAAAGGATTATTGTTGATGACGAAATAAAAATTTTTTGATACTACATCGGTTTTACATTTTGTCCACGAAAATTACATGATTAATTTGATTGTTCTTTTGAGGTTTTATTTTAATTGGAATGATTATACAAAAACAAAAAAAGCTACATTGATTCGCTATGCATTGTACCCTTACCAATTTGAGAAAAACGCCTAAAAATAGGCAACAAATTTCAATTCAACTCTTTTGCAATAGTTAAAACTTCATCACCAGTGAGTTAAAAGATCAAGCAATCTATCAAATGTTGGCTGGGATTACTCATTTGTATGGATTATTTGGAATGTACACTTGTGTTTGTGTGTTTATTTTTGTTATTAGCAAACAGAGTTACACACAAAGTAATGTACTTAACCCCTGTCACTTTGAGATGCATAATTTAGGATGCAGCAGTTCAAAATTTGTATATTGATGTTTTCTGTCATGTGACTTGTTAAAATGAGTTTTTCACTTACAGTGACTCAACTCTTTGATTTCAAATTTGATATAAATTTTACGGTAGCTTGATATTTTTAAAAGAAGACATATTTCATTTTCATATTTCAAAAATGCTCTAAGAAATATTATTTATGAGGTCATTTAAATTGAGTCATTGGTAAGTAATTTTTTAGATTGTGTGACCTCTGACTTGTTCTTTTGGAAGCAATGTTTAAGTAAAAGTCTAAGTCAATAAGTCTAAAACTATTCAAGATATTCACAAGAATGTTGCGTTGCATTATGTGAAATAATTATGTGTCTTAATTAAGACTTAACGCTTAAAAACAAAATGATTTTCTTCTTTCACTTTACCTTTATATTCAAAGACATTTTCAGTGTCAAATATGCGTTACTAAGTAAGTGAAATTTATATGCAAGTTACAAAGTGTAAACAGTCTGTAATGAACAAACTGAAAATTAAACGCATGACTGCGTTTTCGAAATCCTATATAATTCAACAACTAAATGCAATTAAATCCATTTCAAGCGCTAAGTTGCGTATGCAACCTTGCATTTCTTCAGCTTCATCTTCAAGAATAGGCCACCCGTAGCTGAGTCATTTTGTACACACAATCACGAAAGGCATGGTAAAGATTTTGTCGGATTTTCAAATTGCAAAATCCAAGTGAAATACATAAAATATTCTACAAATTTTGGTTTGTATTTGAAAAATTTATGTGCGCTTTGGTTGCGTAATGAGCGAATTGTTGTTTATGTTGGCACTTTTTTGTTGTTGTTGCTTTTAAACTTATTCCGCAAAGCTTTCGCAGTTGCACTTTTTCATTTATCACAGTGAAGGATTAGAGGGCGTTACGCGAAGGTAACGCTTTGTATTTCATTTGGCTAGTTGCTTTCGTAAATGCAATAGTTTGTATTTTCTTAAATTGGAATTTAAAGAAAATAAATATATATAAATAATGAATAAAGCATCTTCATGTTATTTACGAAATTCTATGTTGTGAATTAAATTTCAAACTGTTTTCGTCGTCTTTTCGAAAAAACAAAGAAATTTTGAGTAATTTTAAAGGACTTTTTCGCACATTTTCTTTGAAGAAAAAAGCCCATGTTCGGTACTTAGGCAATTGCAGTTTATGTCATCAAGATCATAAGTTTCGGCAGACATATGCAATTGAAGATTTTTAAGTGGAAAAATGCTTAGAACTTTTCTAAACCATTTATCCACGCGTAGAATATAAAATTAAACCAAATTTATTATTTGGAATTGGCATCTTCCATAGCAGAAAATAAAGTGTAGTGCCATATTTAGAGCAAATTTTAATAAGCTTTACAATAGAAACTCTTTTTGTAAATAAAGCAATCAAAAGAAAAGGGAAAGAAAATAAATAAGCTCGCAATTTTTTAATGAACCAAAATAGATCAACAGAATAAAATTACACAGGTCATTTTGTGAATCTAAATTTTCTCCCAGACGTGGTGTTCAGTCTTTAAAAACAAAATATTTAGAGCTCCATCGAATTCTATATTATAATTTATTGAGATTTGGTAAAAATATTCGACTACGTCGCTTCTCAAAATCATGCAGGCAGAAATCGTTGTCATAGATCGATAATATTTTAGTTTTTCAAAAGATAACATGCGGGAACATAAAAACTCCCTAGTTCTCTACTTACGCTCATGTCATACTATAATTCAAACATACCCACTTATATAGGTGGCGTTACAGTTCAGGGTAAGCCTAAGTCTCAACCAACAAGCCTCTCGAATTAGCACTGTCTTTAGCTAACTGCCTCCAGTTCTTTAGTTCCACTTTAAGGTTTATTTTTAGTTGTGTGCGTTATAGTAGGCGAGGCTTCCCTTTACTGCGTTTGGTGATCATTCGCTCTGCATGTCCTAATCATCTTATGTGCAACACTGATCCTGCCAACTACCAAAATGTCAGCTCACTGAGGTCACCACACCAGAAATGGTCACTAAAATTCACTATATCATGTTGGCCGATCGCAGAGTTAAAATGCGCGAGATTGTTGAGGCCATAGGTATCTCAGACGAACGGGTGTGGAACATTTTGCAAAATTATTTGGATATGAAAAAATTATCCGCAAGATGGGTGCCACATTTGCTCACTCTCGACCATAAACGCGATCGTGTGACTATTTCAAGAGCATGGCAAAATTTCATGAACTGAAGTACGAATTGCTTCCTCATCCAGCATATTCTCTAGATTTGGACCCCAGCGACTATTTTCTGTTTCCAAACCTGAAGAAATGGCTCGGCGGAAAGAGATTCAACACCAGAAAGGAATTCATCACCAAAACAGAGGCCTTTTTTGAGGATCTTCCGAAAACGTATTTTCCGGATAAGATCAGAAATTGGAGGAACGTTGGACGAAGTGTAGTGACCTAAAAGAAGACTATATTGAGAATTACAACATTTTTTTGCCGTAAAAATCATTTCTCGTTTCATTTTTCACGGAATTATCAAACGGCCCTCGTATGTTAGCCCTGTCCTGCCTAAGAGCATTTTAAAAAAATGGTTACGTTACTCAACCCTAGAAATGTGGTGAAAAACCGAACGACTTCTAAAAAAACAGTCAGCCTTGTATCATTCATAATTAACACCATGAAGAGTTTATCATTCGTTTACAAGCATGCTGGCCATGTGGCTTAGTAAGGGTTAAAAAGTGATTGGGATTAACCCAACCATGCCTGGAATTCCATCTCAAAACCAGAGGCCTGGTGAAATTCAAAAACTTCTGAAATAGCACTGAACTATACGATTTTTGTGATATGCAATCAAATTTTTTGTTTAAGGAGAAAAAACAAACCATTTTACCATTAAATGATTTTAATTTAAAAGAAAAAAAAACAAAAAAAGTCCTCAACTTTTTTCTAAAAAATAACTTAACTTCGACCATTTGCGGAAATAATTTTCTTTTTTTTTATTATTGGAGAAGACCTTCTATACGACTTGGTAAGCCTGGCGTAGTAGTAATTTACATTGCTAAGAGCAGAGAGTTTATGTTCAATTCCCAGTTCAGGTACAGCAATGCATTTCCCATGACTCCTGATCCCGCTTTCGTCCTCATTATTGCATTATTCTCTCCTTTCCAGCTTTAGCATGCAAATATCACGCTAACTGAACAAAACTTTGAAGCAACAGCAGACCACTGCGACACTATCTATATAAATAAAATGATTGCTGTTTTCGATGTTCGCATATCACGCAAAAACTGCTTGATCAATTTCAATTAAATTTATTTAGGGTTATTTCTTAGACGCTTAGTCTCGATCTTTAATTAAAATTGTCACGATATTCTTATTAAATATCAAAATATTTAAGTTTTAAAATTGCTAAAAAAATTAATTTCACACATAGAAACAAGCATGTAAACATAACAAATCGTTGAATGGGGCTTGAATGTGTTATTGAGTGTGCTTAGTTGTTTGTCGTTTCCATGGCAATTTAAAAAAATACAGTAAATTGTTTACTAAAAATTTTTAAATGTCTGAAAATAAAAGCTTTTTGTTTAAGAAGAAAATATTTGAAAAATTATTAAAGTTGTGTTCGAAAATTTGTCAAAAAAAATTTAGAAGGAACTTAGAACTAATATACACCATATCATTATAGCCTGGCGCGTTAACGTCCTTTTGGATGTAAATAAGGTAATAGCACATTACATTTTATTGCCCGGTACTTTTATGTTCAAAAGTGACTGAAATAACTTCGTGTATAATTTAATTAAAAACAGACTACGCGTACAAAGTTGCGGGGAATAGCTAGTCATCAATAAAAATATTTTTGAAAAATTTCATCATCTAAAGTTCCAACTCATTCCCCATTTTATTGTTTTCCATTCAAGAAAAAAAACCCAAGATGTGGCCAATAATGGGCTGTATTGTCGTGACTAATGTCATCGGAAATTGTCGTAGCATCTTTCAAGACCTCAACTACCAAAAATATATTTTTTAACTTTTTTGACATTTTTCTGCAACAATGTAGCTAACATTCGATTTCCTCCAACAACTTTATAAACAGCACTTATAACCTGCTGTGTTAAATTCATCACGAAAAAGGTCCTTACTTCCCAAATATACAATTATTTCTTCTCAGGTGCTTGCTTTAAAATTCACATATCGCAAAAGTTAATTTTTCTACTTGACATCATAGGCTTTATTGATTTAAAAATTTCTTTTAGAACAAAATTTAATAGGCAACATATCCCCAAAAAAATGTTCCAATCAGAAATTCAGGCAACAAAAATTAGAGAATACACATCATAAAATTCATTTTTCACATGTCAGCGAACTGTTTAAGCGCCTATTTTCTGCTTCTTACATTTCCGAAAACTTCAAACAAATTTCAGAATAGCAAAAGTTGTAAATTAACACATTCAAACGCACACACACACAAGCACACATGCACACGTTAAAGCTATACTTGCTCATACTACGGGTGCTGCTGCTCCAATGACTGCTACTGTCAAAATTCACAAAATGTGAAAACTTTTGAAATATTTTTCCATATCATTTATTTTCCATTCCTAAAATTAATCAAGCCAATGAAGCAAGGTTGTGGCATATTTTTAGGCGCCCCACATTAGCATCACATTACAACTCTGATTGTGAGTATTTGCTGTTTTTTTTTTTTGTGCGTATTTTCGTCCCGTTTCGTTTCGTTTGCTTGTTATTTATTTTAACCGCCTGACATTAACACATTTTTGACGCTTTTTTGTTATTGGAGTTGTATGTGACAGTATCATGTAGGTTTCTTTGAGTATTTTGAAGATTTTGATTTTTAAATGTTATGCAATACACTTTATGGGAAAAGTTTAAAAAGAAAACTTGCGATAACAATTTATTGCATAGTGAAGCAGCAACTTCACAAATTCCAGAAAATTTGAAAGAAAAAGCAATAGGGTGGCAATACATGAAATACAAAATGATTGACATACGAACAAGAATATAAAAAACATCCCCACTGTGCAGTGATAAGCAAAAATATAAAAAATATCAAGCAAATAATTTTTGTTTTTGTCGCCAAGTCATAATGACTTGACAAATTGCGGAAAGCAAAAGACACCTTAAGTCTGCAGAACATCCCTTGAGTGCAGCAGCACAAAATATTAATAAAGATTATTGAAAAATTCCACAGTATTTTGTGCCGCGCACACTTTGGGAGCTTTTAACTGTAAATTTCACTGGAACTACATAAACAGCTGCTTACTTTTTGCATTCATGCTTAAAGTTATGTAATACAAAAGTTTGGCATGCTTACGATTACAAAACTTTTTTAATAATTTTGTATAAACTTGCGTAAAAATTATACTACTGAGAATCTTATTTATACGGGGGAGTATAGTAAATTTAATAGCAAAAAAGATGCTGCTCAAGTAAAACACTTTATGTTCTTGTGAAAAATAAATGTTGACAGCTATTGGCAAGATTTTCGTTGAGTTCTTTTGAATTATTTTCATGAAATTTATTTCACCCATTAAAAAAAAAAGAAAGTTTTGACGATTTTAGTTGGTCTTTTATTGCCATTTAATAATAATGAATGCCAAAATAATTTCAGGAAACCTTAATCTGGAGTACGATTTAAAAAAAAGGGAAATTTTCATAGATCTCTTTAACTCAGACAATTATATCGTTGAAGGAACACTTGGATATATCGATATCAAGGAAATGAAAAGATGGCTTATTGGATGCACGATTTAAGAGCAATGCATCATCATCCTCTCATCACAATTATTTTTTTACACAAGACGATCGCTAGCAAAGAAATTCGAGGTCTTTTCTGAGTTTCGAAACGATGCACAGCCCTGCACACAAGAAATACTGAAACAAAGTGAATAAAAGTGGTGTCTTTTGTTAAGAAAAATTGAGTAGCAGACCCAGCGGTAAATGTGTGGTAAGCAACACCGATGAATAGTTCTACTCTTTGTACACAACTCCAGCTGTAGGCAGTATGCCTACATCTCTATATACAATGTGTAACAAGCGAAAGGCACAGAACATCGCTTACTAAGTGCCTGTATTGTTTATCGAGTTGCCTACATCTTCATATACAAAGCATGCAGATAACAGGCAAGACCCCTTACATCACCATATACGAAGTTAGCAGCTGACAGACACTTTGCCTACACTTCTACATGCAAAGTATCGCAATAATGCTCACAACTCCAGCTGTAGGCAGTTCGCCTACATCTCTATATACAGTGTGTAACAAATGAAAGGCAAATTGCCTTAAAACATCGCTTACTAAGTGCCTGTATAGTTTACCGAGTTGCCTACAACTCCACATACAAAGCATGCAAATAACAGACAAGATCCCTTACATCATCACATACGAAGTTAGCAGCTGACAGACACTTTGCCTACATTTCTACATGCAAAGTATGCGAAATGGTAGGCGAACAAAAATTATATAAAAAAATGTTTTCAAATAATTAAAAAAATTTAAATGGAATTTATATTTAATTTTGACGAGAATGAAAAAAATGTATATTTATGTCAATTTTTAGAACGTTTGCTTGGGACGCAGAATTCGCGGGTTTAAATCCTGGAAGAGATAATTCTTTTAATTCACTAAGGAAGTGAAACGATATCTGGCAACGGCAGCATCTAAACGATATTACCCGGAATCCCTCGAGCAGAAAATCGCAAAAAAAAAGCACCAAAAAGATAAGGAATCGGAATATAAGAAGTTATTACTTCATTATTCCAAGGCACTACCTAACACTTTTTATCAGATAGAGTCGTCAACCACTTGTTTTGTGAAGGCTCACAGTAACAGACTCCAATAACAACTGCCATCGATTGATGGAACTTTAGTTGAATTTCATTGCTTTTCAGAAAAAGCGCCCTTGCTTAGCACGATTACCATCAGTACCTGAAAGCTGAAATCATTTTTAAAATAAGCCACAATTCAACGAAACTAATGAAAAATCAGAAAAGCTCACGAATGCTCTCAATTGCTGTGCAAAAATTATTAAATGAGTGCTGGCACTTTCCATGCTTAAAAATCGCACTTGACTCGGCTTATTTTCGCTTGCCATGAAATGACAAGAACACTAGCGAGCCAAGCTGCTCTATTGCACACAAGTTACTAGAAGCAGTGTTTGTTATTATAGCTCTCCTCTGGCTCAAAAGTGCGCTCGCGAGCTCAACTCCTTTGGTGTGTTAGGATAATTGTTTTATGAAAGTTTTTCTTCACAAATTGAAAAGGTAAGGTGCCATTAGTGCCCATTTTGCGCTCTTTTTGTAAAAAACACTGTCATTAATCGATAGAAGAAATTCGGAAATATGTTTTCGATATAACCATTTTTGAAAAAAAAAATCTTATTTATCACTTACTATTATGAGTTTCTATCAGTTTTGAATAGAATATATTAAATTCGTTACGAATCCAGTTCAACTAACTCTCTATGTAAGCGGATTTGAGTTTATATCATCCGATGCTGGATTGTACACAACTCTTAAATATTCTCGTGTAATCCATCAATTTACCGATTTATCTATTTTGTTACGCCATTAGCATACGATGCATGTCATTTTACATGCGACTTTTGTAGCATGAAATCCTTGTTATCATTTATTTGTGAATGTGTTTGTAACAGAAAACTATCCCAAGAAAATTTACCACCATAAAAGCTATAGAAACTCTACTTATATAGCGAAATTAAAAAAAAATCATTCAAACAATTTTCTTCTCACAAAATTTATGATTTTTGCAACGAAAAAAGTCAAACCAGCGACTGTGCGCCTCCTCTCGCAAATGACTGTGCTATAAGACATAAGTTTCTTTGGGAATATCCCGTTAATCGTCCCCAAGTGACATCATTGTATGTATGTGAGAACATTGAAGTTTCTTATTGTCACTTCGTGACGTAATCAATTCACGATGTGGTATTGTGACAAACAAATAGCCAGTAATGGCATACGACTAAATGCAATTGACAGCAGTTTTATTGTTTGAAAAATTAGCCACATTAAACATTTGCTCTCCATTTGCTCTACGATTGTTTTTTTCATTCGTTTATTTAACACACTTTCAATGACATTCCCAACACATAAAACTATATTTTTCTTCTGTAGCAGCAGCAGCAACAGGAGCAAACAGCAGATCAACGCAATGAAAAGAAAAAAATTCATTTGTCTGTAAAAAGGGACACAACATTGCAAGGACAAATGGAAGAGTGAATTTGTAGAGGGAGGCATCTCATTGAGTGCATTGATCGCAAGCAGCGTGCAAGGAGCATGAAATGTCATTTTATCAATTTTATAATTCCCCAGTACATAGTTTTTATTCTGCGCGCTTCGTGCTACAAATTTCGTTTTGACTTTGACAGCAGCAGCAGCAGCAGTAGCATCAGCCACTTTACAATTGAACATTGCATTGAATTGTCTCTAATGTAGTGTGAAGGGATTTGTCCTGGGAGGAGGGATGCCATTTTACAGCAAGGATAATGCAATACTGTTGCTGCCATCAGCACTGGATATCATTTTTGTTGCATTACAAATGCTTTGTGGAATGTAAACGCGTTGTAAACGAGAAATCGTGTGACATTGAGTGAAATTGCTACTACATTAAAGTTTAAAGACCCAGAAAAAGTTCAAAATAATGGGGGAAAATAAATTGCGTTTGCAACAAATGTGTCGGACAAGTCTTGGAAATATGCACGTAGTAATTAATTTGGAAAGATGAAATTTTAAAGTTATGTAAAATTTAATTCTTCAAGGAAAGTTTTATGGGTTATGCGAAATAAAAGGGGGCACAGCGTAGAGAAAAATAAAATAAATGGTGTCAACTTAAGCTCCTTTTGGATTTTATTTTAGAATTATTAAGCTAATAGATTTATTAATAATATTTTTATATTCAATGACTGATTTCGTATGCATTTTAAATGCACTTTTAAGCGACTGCTTCGATTTTCTTCATATATTTTCGTGAATTTGTTTTGATAAAATCTAGTAGTTCGTATTTGAATTTCCTTTGTTTTTCATCGTTTTTTCCCATTCCCTTTCAGAAACTCTTCGCATAAAATCCAACAAGGTTTCAATTGCATTTCGGAAATCTTTCATATTCGTTTCAGAAAGCTTTCTGCAATGTGTCAGTTTCCACCTTTTTCATTTGAAACGTTTCTGAAACTTTACAGAAACCTTGTAAAATTAATATAAAATAACAAAAAATTTTATTACGTCATATGAATTTTTTTTTATTATTATTATTTGCGTCACTTGCGCTATTATGTTACAACATCATCGGACTCTGAACTATTGTTACATTTTTTCTGCGTAATTACTAGATGGAGATATTTAAGTTTTTTTTAATGGTTTCCGAAATTATAATTGTAAATGATGACTTAACATCTTACAGAGGAATAATCAGGCAACATTCATACACTTTTTAAGTAACAATCTGCATACATTTGGTTTCGTATATATGTATACAACAAAGTCAAAAAAGTTATATTGCTTCAAAAAACATTATTTAGATATCATTGGAAAAATTAAAACTGGAACTTTTCGGAAACACTTCAGAATGCTTGTATGTGAAAGACTCTATTTAAACGTGTTAGAAATATTTGATTTGAAATATTCAAAAAACATTGAATTTGGAACCTTTCAGAAACATTTCAGAATGATTGCATGTGAAACATAACATTTGAATAATATAAAAACATATCTGTAACGTGCCGATTGCAATATTTCAAAAAACTTTCTGAATTATTACATACTGAGTGGGGTTGTTATAAACGATCGGAAGTGATTACAGCAGGATTTATTTGTTAACTATTAAAACATATAATGGGGTGTCATAGCTTATAAAAACAACTTTTTTTAGCCCAATAATTTTAAGAAAAAAAAACAAAATTTAACAAGACGTAGGCTGACTTTTGCAATGGAAAAGTTTTCGATATCATGAAATGTAAATTCATCAAAGATGTCATGAAAAATACATTTCTTATATCATGGGAGTGGCGCAAAAAAAATGTATCACTGTTAAGGTCTCTTACACATAAAGTTCCTTAAAGTCAAAATTGATCGAGCCAACATCCTTATTTGTATCATTTTTCTTTCCTCCTCTTTTACTTTACGTATTAGCGACACATTCCAAAGGATTGCAAAGGATAGTGAAAAACTTTAGTTTCTAAGCTGCGTAAAACGAACCGTGAATGTAATTAATTTTGTTGTTGTTGTTGTTTTAGAGTTGAAACTTAGTGTTGTTGTAATAACGATAGTTGTTGCCGCTGTCGCTGCTTTTGCAATAAACACGCACGTGTTTCAATTTAATTACAAACTGTGCGAATTAAGAGATTTATTTACAAAGTCAAACTTTCGTCTTTTTTCTTCGTACATCCGTTTTTCAACTTTTATTAATTTCTGTCGTCTTTTTTTTTTCTACTTCTTCTTTGCCATTGACAGCAGCTTCTGCAAGCGTAATACGACCAACTATAGAAATATTCAGGGCAACTTAGGTAAAACATCTTAATTTGCTTAAAATCGTTTGTTGTTGGTTAGCTGTTATTTGTAGCTGAGTTTTTTTTTTTTGTTTTGTCTTATTAACAAAACTTGAGTAAAATGAACTCATTACGGAGCGTCAAATACCTTTATAAAATTTATTACATAAAAGGGAAATAAATATATTTTTAGCTTCGAAAAGGAGTGAAGCAAATAAAAGTTTAATAATAAAGTAAAGTCCAACGTTAATTAATTACAGCTGTAAAATTGCTAGTGTTGGAAAACGTTGAAAACTCATTTATTTTGTTTTTTCGCTAAAAATAGGATTGCAAATTTTTTATTGATTCATTAGTGGCAACTGAAAACCACCATTGTAAAAACAATAATAACAACACAGAGTTTAAGAAGCGGCAAAAGCAAAAGCAATGAAAAATCAAACAACAATTTTTGTGTGAGGTTTTGCAAAAACTCAAGCCTAAAAAAAGGACACTTAACTTTAGAAAATAAAAAATAATTAGTACGCAATAACCTTCTTTAGCACAAATGTATTGTTTTAAAAAATAAATTATTAAAATCTGTTCACTATATTTTGCGCCAAAGCGTTACAAAATATTTTTATGTAAGCAATATAAAATTCAAGAAGCTGCATAAGTGAAAACAACACTAGATTAAACGATAATTTGCGTGTCAGGTTTGGTGTGGCAAAAGCTTAAGCCTAATGAACAGAATACTCAAGTTTAAGAAATAAAAAAAAATAATTATGCAATAACCTTCTTTAACCCAAATATATTGTTTTAAAAAATAAATTATTAAAATCTGTCAACGATATTTTGCGCCAAAGCGTTACAAACCATCAATTTTATATAAATAGCATAAATTAAGTATACAGCATGGAACCGCATATTGGATAAATGGCCTCTACGGCTTTGCTGGCATATACGTACTCTTCTGTTTAAGAGTGATTTACATTGAAACTCTTTACCTCTAATTTATGATCAAAAACTTCATTCAAAAAATATAAATTTAAATTAATAGCACTTTCCAGCACTCTAATGCTAAAAAGACAAAGTGTGTCTAACGCTGTAAAAGAAAAGTTTAAATGAATCGTTGAGGCTTCGCTTTGTCTTTCGTTCGTAGTTAAAAAAGTTTTTAAAGAAATGATTATTGCGCTTTTTGAAAGAAAATTTACACTAAAAGCATTATAAAATTTACTACGATTTCGTTGGAAAAGCACTTTATTATAACTTTTTGAGCAAGAAAAATAAATTTAAAATTTTTTCCAAGAAACAAAGAAAACTTTTCCAAACTGCAGCCTTAGGATACAAATGTTAAATTATAGCTTTTAGTGCCTATAGCATTTTCTTTGTACGTAAAATTCTGTAGTGAGCAAAACAGTCACTTCCGGCAGCCTCTTCTAAATACACAAACATTAAAAACAATCTGGCCTCTAAGAAAAAACTTTTCAATTACATTTTTGAAACATTACAACTAAATGTCTGAGAAAACATATTTTTCCATATCGCCTGCTGCCCTACTCCTTACCATTCGGTTAAATGGTTTCACAGAGCAAATCTTAACTACCTGGTCCCATTGCGACGTTGCCATCGCACTATATTGCGCGCACTCTTGTGTTACCCTTAATACCGTTTACTATTTGCCGAATCGCGCGTCAAAAACATAAATTTGAATTTTAAAGCAATAAAAACGCACACGAGAAAGCTACCAAGACGTAAAAAAAAATACGAAAAAGAATAACTGTTACGTTAAAATAAAGATTTTATGAAAGTGAATCCTTGGTGAATAGTTCAAAAAGAAACTTTGTCCTTGTCGTGTAAAACACATCCTTGCAAGTAAGGGACATAAAAAAAAAGTTGACTTTGAAGCACCGTGGGAATTTTAGTAGTTTCAGTGGATTAAAAAATGTACGAGTGTACTGGATGATGTTGCGATAGTAGCGCATCTTTAAATCAGTATTTGGATTAAATAATCATTTATATAAATAAGTGAAAGAATTGAGTCAAAAGTGAACAATTGGACAGCGAAAAAAAAAGAAAAATTGAACTTGAGCCTAAAGTGAAACAAACGAATAAAGGAATGGAAAGAAACTTGGTAAAAATTATTCAAAAAATCAAGAGAAGTGATTAAAAAATTGGGTCAATGGGGCGTGGCTCCTCCCATACAAAAAAAAACCTAAATTGCTTTTGTTGTTACTTTTACCACGTTGTAAGATTTGGTACATGAACCCAATTGTCTGCAGTAAAGGCTACGTCACATTTAGTAGGGATTGTACAAAGGGGAGTCACTGGGCAATGCCGCAGGTACAGCTAGTATTACAAAAGAGGCAAATTTTGTTTCTAGGTTTGCATGTGTGGGGTAATCTCTGGAACTACTGAACCGCTTCTAAAGATTCTTCTAAGTATTAATAGAAAGCAGGAATTTTGGTGCTAGATTGAATATTATATGTGCTAAGCACCTCGTGAAATGTGGACGAGATTATACAACGGGGGGCGTGGCTCCTCCCATGCAACAAAAACACTTAAATTGCTATCCCTTGAACTTATATCAAGTTATGAAATTTGGTACATGAACCCAATTGTCTGTAGGGGTTACCTTTAGAGCTACTGAACCGTTCTAAAGATTTTTCTACTAATAGATCTATTGATAAAAAAAGGGGCGTGGCAACTTCCATCAAAACGCCTTATCTGAACACCTATCATATCAGAAGCTTTGAAATTTGCTAAAATGATGAATATTACCAATGCTAAGCATCGTACAAAATGGGCACGGGATTGGACAAATGGGCGTGGCACATTCTATACAACAACAACTTCTTAAACGCTATATCTTGGCAGCTAAAGGTGTGAATTTTGATACACAGATGTTCATTGTTTGTGTCAAGCCACTCGCAAAATGTAAACGGGATTAAAAAATGGGGCGTGGCTCCTCCTATACAATAAAAACACTTAAATTACTATATTTGGTACTTATACTAAGTTACGAAATTTGATATATGAACCTAAATCAAATATAGGCGGATTTGTATAATGGGGAGTGCGCGGGCAGAGCTGCAGGTACAGCAAAGTATTAATAAGCCCACAATTAATTCTACCAGCGAACAGTACTTCGAGCCCAAACCAAATTTACCCAAAAATAGAAGGAGTAGCCCGATCTTTATGAAATTTGATATGGTAATAAATATGAGGTCGCTGATTCCAAAAATAAATGCATAATAAGTGTAGAACTCTCATTTCTCCCAGAATTTTTAAATTATACATTTTTAAGGAATTTCGAAAAATATTGAATCATAAGTTTGGAAAATCCCATTTTATCCCCCTCTCAAATTAAAAGGATTAGAAATGTGTTTGCTTATATTTTTTGTGTAAAAGAATGCATTGAAAGTAATTCTTTAATTTCTAGGAAATAACAATATCGGACCACTTTTCGAAATTAAAATTCTGAAAGAATCGAAAATTCGTTTTATTTTTTTAACAGATTTTAAAAATTTTAGTTTGATAAAATTTAATTTCTTTGTCAAAAAAAAAATTATTGTATCAAAAAATGCATAAATAAAATGAAATGAAATGGAGAAGAAAAACTGTTTGAAAATTAAATGAAATTTTTTAGAAAATAATGCAAAATTTATAAGGAAAATTGGTTAAGAAATTTTTAGCGGTTTTTTATTTATGGGCAAAAATTAGAAACATAAACTAAAAATTCTGCATATAAAAACTAAATATCTTAGGCGATTTTAATTCATTGGGTGGCTACTTATACTTTTTTATCTCATGCGATTTTGTCTTTACAAAAGAAATCGCAGCACATAGAGTTTTTCAGTTTCAAAACTTTTCTAATGCATTTTTATTAAAAAAAATCATCACTTTTATTAAAAATTATAAAATCCCAAAATACCCACTGTACTTCCGCATAGATGTCAGACATACTCGTAAAAGCGGAGGCTCATGAACTTTTTATGTTTATATCTTTATATTTAAATGTATTTACTTTTGTTCATACCTACAATTTCCATCTCACTTTCTCTATCTTTCAGCTTTGCTGCTTTCTTTTTTGACTTCACTTGATTATGATTATGAAGAGAAATTTAAATTTATCACAAACAGTTTTGCTCATTTTCGCAAACATTTTACATGATTGCTTATGTATGTGTAAGTAATACAAACGCGCATCTACATAACTGTAAGTATGCAAAAGTAAGTGTGTAAATGTTAATAAAAGCACTTACTTGCATATATGTGTACATTCCATACATACATATATATATTTATATGACGGCGTAAAAAGACAATTCAGCAGCACATTGCTGCTCTCGTAGCAATAAGGATTTTATATAATGCGCTCAGGGATTGCATATCATAAATGCTTAAGGTTAAAAAACTCACTATGTAAAAACCTCAGAAAAAACAAATGAAATCTGCAGACATTTCCATTAAATCGGTGTCATAAAAAACAATCACATATTTTCAGCTGTGTTTACTTAAAAAAATCTTATTTCAAGATTGAATTGTTTATAAATATTTAACGTTAAGTTTTTGAAGAAATAAAAATAAATCCTAAAAGTATGCAATTGAAAATTCAAGAATTTTGGGAATACTTTCTATGAAAGCTGCCTAAAAGCTTGCAATACATAAGTAATATAACAACTAAAATAAATTATACTTAATTTTTTTATAGCATAATTTTAGGCTTTTCCCTTACCAATAATTGGGGTGTTCAGTTCCGTGAACTTGCTGAACGAAAAATTGTGTTGAATGTAAGTCATACGCGTACTTTTGCTTATAATTTCATATAATCCAATCAATAAAGAAAGAAAGAATTCTTCTAACAGCATAAGCACTAATTTTCATCTTTTATTTGCAGGACACATGTTCATCGACATGACACTTTCCCAGTTAAATTAAATTATCAACAAACATCCTTCCAAATAAGATTGTAAGTTCAAAGGAAAAACCACTCAAGTTAAAGTTGAGTTGGACACAAAGCAACAACATCTGCAATAATTGTCTTACAGAATGGATTAAATGTCACGTTTCAGCAATAAAGCCCAACTAATTTACGATCCATAATAAAAAAAACAACAAAAGACGATATAAAACAAACGCAGAATGCACGAAGAAAAAATATTACGCAACTTACATAGAAAAGTAGCAGCAAAATGGCGGTGTAATGGTGCAATTTCATCCAATGTCAAAGCATGAAAAATCAAAATTATCCACAAACAACTACACCCACTCGTATTGATGGTAATGGAGGACGTTGGTACGCAATGACCACATATATCACAATGTGATATGTAACAAAAAGTACCCACATCGCGCACTCGTTTGGGTGACTTAATGAATTTCGAAAAGTAACGAATATATTTCGGTACGGTTTTTTCATGAATTTTGCTTTTAAAAATCTGCATAATTCGAAAAGTGGGCGTTTCACCACCCATAAGCTTGCCTAATAGTTTTAGCTAAGTATGGTAAATAACGCCTGCTATTACAAAGCTATACTGACATAAAAATATACGCAATTGAACAAGTGGGGTGTAGCACTCCCCATACAAAAAAACATTTTAAGCATTTTTTTGAGTGAATTTCTATATACTGTGCACAACACATTATTAAAATTTTAAAAATTTTGGATGGTACAGACCAGATTCCACATGTTAGCCTTAACCTTAACCAGTGCCTTCAGTTCTCTCCAATACTTTCCAAATTAATGATATTCCTGCTCTTACGTTCATTTCAACAATGATTTTGGTCTGCCACGTTTTCTACCACCTCAAGGGTTCATTTCCAGTTCCTTTTCAGTTCTTGATTTCTCCCACTAAATTTTCAATGATAGTTGGATATAGTTTTTCCAACCACTAAAGCGTTTAATGGTAATGGATTTTTATTCCACTATCACTAAATCCCATATGCACTAAATTTCACAATTGAGTGTTTCCTGAATAGCTCCCTCTACAAAAATCTACTTAAAGCACACGAGCGAGCGATAGGACAGATTGCTGGCATAAAAACTAAACAAAACAATTGGTAACGAATAGAAAAATGAAAAAAAAAACCAAATGGGTCACGCACAAAAAGATTAAATGCGTAAATGTCTAAATTTGAGTCTCTGAGTGAGTGATCTATAGCGTTTGTCTGCAGCAGCCGAAGCTGTGATGTCGAAAAGCAACCACTGTAGCATATGAATATAAGTGAGTGAGTGTATGTACCAAAAGTTTGACTGAAACCTAAGGCAAAATTTCGGTATAACTTTATAGATAACTATGTAAGCTACTTGCAGTATTCTCTGAGCCGAGTAAATTTTTTTTTTAAAAAAATTGCAGCAAATCTCCGAAAATTTCAATTTCAAAATAATATTTTGTAATAACAAGTCTGTCAACATTTTTCCTAGGGGGTTTCTTATCACACACATATTATAGAAATGTGAGTGCACACTTGATCCCAGCAAAATATTTTTGATCCCAAAAGAGGAATTATATTTTAAGCTCAGAAACGATTGTTTCGATCGCGAGCATATTCTAATGCCAAGCAATCGATTGTTCGAGATACACTGCCCAGAGATAGCGACTTGCCAAACAAAACCGGAACTTTGCTGCAAAAGCGGAAACGGAAATCTAAAAAGACAAACGCAGACAAGTTGCGAGTAGAGAAAAATTAATTATATTTTTGAAATTTGCTGAAAGTACACGCAACATCCGTAGGGACTCATTGTCAGGCACATATGTATATATGTAGAAACATTCATTTTGTTTAGGACTTTATATGCCGGAACTTGTAAAAATAGCACAAAGTAAATGTGGCACATTTGGAAATTATACAATTTATAATTTTGTTTTTTTTTTTTTTTTTTTTTGGTAATGCTATGATTTTTAAACAAAGCAAACATGAAATTTTGCATTTTTTTGTGTGTGGTGAACCAAAAATGTTAGACAGTATTTTTATGGCAATTGCGGTAGCTTTAACTAGTGATGTTTTTCAGGAAGAGTTTTAATGCTGAGACAAAGCAATTGCTTATGACGCACATAATCTTTTTCAATCAGATTACATAGATTTTCTTCAGTGCATAGCAAAAGTTTCAACATATTTGTTTAAAAGTTGATGAGAAACGTTTTCATAATTTTTTCTTACCATGGGGGAAAATTTTTAAATATCGCTTTGACTAAAACAGAACAGTTCTTCCCCACTATCAAATACAACTCAAAGACTTTCAATATATCAATAAAATGAATGCTGTTGATGTTTGGAAAAAAGTAATCTACTCCGACGAGTCAACTATAATCACTACGGAATAGAAAATAATTTATAATTATTTTATTGATCTTACTGTTCAGTACAGTGTGTGTCAATATAAAAATAATAGCATTAAACAAAGATAAATTTAGAAAAAAAAGGGCTAAAGCAGAGCTGTGGAAGAGTGCATTCATTTTCAATTGAAATCCATTGAAGTCACTGACAAAAATACAGCATTAAGAGTGCAGCTATTTAAAAATGAAGTCGCTTGTAAACTTCAATGCTATAAGTTTGCAGCCTTTTCTATCACAAAAGAATGCAATTATTTTGGTGACGTCACATTTTTGATTGGAATCATGTGATTGCATTGAAGTCAGCTCAAATCACTTTTAATTCACTGAAGTCACTTGAAGTCGCTGCAATCACTTGAAGTCGATGCAATCACTTAAAGTCATTTGCTCTGAATTAACTCGAAAATCTACACAAATATCTTCTTAACATATATATAAAAGTAAATGTGTGTACATATGTATGTATATTAGGGTAATTCTTATTTGGTTTTTTTGTGAAAATCAAATGAAACGCCTCCTTAATCGGTTCGAAATATGATAAAACATTTTTTAAAATTAATCTAAAATTATTAGATAGACTTCATTTTTAAATACTTAGTTTCTCATGAGTTAAAATTGAAAGTGAATGCACTCTTTCACAGCTCTGGTCTAAAGGTAGTCATATTAGTTTCATGCGTTGCCTAGCAGAATCATCAGTGACTTTCAAGCGATTATTGATTTATTTTAGTGTTGACACAAATCGAATTTTTGCCTGTTGGCTGCTGAAAATGTTAAAAAAAATAATTGAGAAGTAACGTAATTTTAATTGGGGTTTAATTTCCTTTCGCAATTCCCCTATAAAACATTTCATGTGATTGTTACTCTAGCTTGTCTGTCAATTTTGTGTCTTTTGACTTCAACGATTTTGAAACGCATACTATTTATTTAAACGCATTATATTTATGCAACACAAAATCATTCTAAGTGCTAATTAAAAGAGCTTGTAACGCAATATATACATATGCAGGTATGTTTCTTTTCAAAAGTTTTAATTTATCAAATTTTTTATGTTGGTATCATTTATAATGAAACATTTGACAATCCAGAAAAAAATATTGTATGTTCCTGAATTCTTCGGGAACGCTAAATATATCATTTATGTGATTTTTAAAATATTCAAGTGAAATTAAAAAAATTATTACAATTTGTGACAATCCTTAGTTTTTTTTTTGGTTGAGATTATTCTTCTAAATACATAAATTTTAAGCGTTCCCGGAAAATTCAAAATCATTGGGTTTCTTAGACAGGTCTGTTGAAGTAGGAGAGTTTTCAATTTGTGAGAAGCAAGATCATGCAGGTGCTGAGCATTCAATGCATGACACATTTTCACTAAAGATATCGTCAAGTTCTTGATTCAACAGGCAGTTAAAGCTTTTGCATTGAACACTCTTCAAGAAGCAGCAAATCGTCTAACCAATGCATCCTAAGTTCAATTTCGGACGATGCTATCAATATCAATGAAGGCTAAGTGCAACGTAGACTTGTGATTGGAACGAAAATTTGCTATAGTCATTTTCAATACAGACTCAAATTGTGCATTTTTAGTTTCAGGAAAAACTAAACAACACAAAAAAATAGTTGCTGAGGGCACTTTTAATAGCAAATTATTTCTTATTAGTAACAATTTTTTTAGCATTTCTACGATTATGGTGACTGCATCTTTCCCTGAGTAAGTTACAAATGGGAAAATATCTTTGGCAAATGGGTGAAATTGTGAAAAATATGTATATTTTTTTATCGTGCACTTATCGAACTTTTTCTGAAGACTGCGTTAAGTTATGCACTAAGTTTAGGAATCCTTTTAATGTATTCAAGAAAGTTTAACTACATCCAACTTTTTCCTCGCTCCTCTTTTGTTTAGTTTTATCAAAATTTGTATGCAATGCATGTGCGTAACGTTAAATGACACAAACAAAAAAAAAAAAGTGACAAGGACAACAACAACAGTAGCAGTCATACGCGTATATTACAACAACAATGAAATGAAAAGAGTAACCAAGTATTCATAAAATACAAACATATCTGAGGCTTAATTTGCAACTAATGGATTGTGTCAAGATTTTATGCTATTTTAGTAACTTGCGTATACCTATACATAGAAACACTAATATGTAGTATATGCATAATAACCCAATGGGAACTAAGGCGCCACAGAGAAGATCATGAAGCAACTGATTTGTAAGTTTCATACCCTTTGAAGTTACCATGAGTTGATTGACGGTTTAATGCCCGATCTTCGCAAGCATCAGAAAATCTCAGATTCTTAAGCAAATATATGGAAACCTAGTCAGCTTATATGCTCTTTCTTCTCTTCTTGTTTCCTCTTTTTATTCCCCTTTCAAAAATTCAAAAATTTCAAAAACTTTAGCGATTTTTTGTTCGATCTGCTAATTCAAAAGGCCTCTGATTTGTGAAGAAATATATGTGAAAGTACTTTATTTTACTTCAACACCTTCTCCTTTAACTTCTACCTCTTCATATTCCTCTTCTTTTTAATTTTCTTCATGTTCGTTTTCTTTCAAAATTTTCAAAGTTACCAATTACGCTAGCGACTTATAATCAATCTGCAAATTCAGAAGATCTAAGATTTTACAAAAAAAAAAAACCACTGAGAATAATAATGGGAAAATACTAGATTTATCTGCGTCTTCATATTTTCTTCTTTCATTGTTCTTTATCTTCTTGTATTTCATTTTCTTCTTCTTGTTCTTATTAACTTTCTTTTTATTCTTCCAGAATCTCCAGAGTTGCCAAAACACGTTAGCGACTTATGTTATGTAAAAAAATTCAACAAAAATAATTCCAATCTCCCGATGGCGGCACGCGGTGCGCAAATTCGTGAATAAAAAAATTTAAATTTTTCGATGGCATTATAACATTTTTTGTCATCTTTTTCTTATCTAACAAGGTTTATGTAACGCTTCAAATTAAATCAAAAAGCAGACACATTGTAGAAAGCTTTCTGAAATGAAAATGAAACCTTTCTAAAACGTTACTTGAACTTTGTAAGATTTTATGTGAAAGATTCATGAAAGTTTTCCAAAACGTTACACATGCCGAGACCGGAAATTATTTTTCCACATTACTGTTAAAATAAACTGTGCTTTTAACTTGGTTTCTCTCTTTTTCGTCTTTTCATTATCGTCTTTATGTGATTTTTCTTTTTCCTCCATTTTTTTGTCTTTTTCTTATTAATATTTTTCTTTACTTTCGATTCTCGCTTCAATCTGGCCATCACATCAGTACAGTGCCTTAAAGAACTTTTCGACTTCATTTTCATCAATCTTCTTCAAGCACTCTATGGACTTGCCCAAAGCGGGGAATACTCGCTATCAACTACAATCGCCAAATGTCACCAGGAAATAATATTGTTACTTCTTTTTTCCAACTGGGATAAACATACGCACACATTCGCCTTGGCAAATCAACAAAACAACAAACTTTAGTTGAGTTGACTAAAAGTTGGCAAAATTTATGAATACTCAGCCACGACGCCCAGGGACAACAATAGCGCCAGCAACAACAACAACAACAACAAATTTTTTGATGGCTCTCGTCACGTGCTGCAGCGTGTGCGCGCCATGTCATGTTATGCCACACGGCAACTTTCAACGTTTAAGGAAACCACAGTAACAGCAGTCAGTTTTTGAATGCGGCTTGGGAACCCATGCAGCGCAATTAACACGTCGTATGCTGCGGCCATCTAATTCCTGTTTTATATTCCCATTTTATTGTTCTGTTGAAAGTTCACTTTAATTAAATTAAATCAAAGCCACGCACAACACACACAAACAACAGCAGAAATAACAACAAAATTAATGTGCGAACAAAGTGCGAGTAGTTGTGCTCAGTGGGAAACTTTTCGTTAATTTAGGGAATTCAGAAAATCGTGACTGTGCAGCAGACTCAGTGGAAGATTAAAAACAGACACATAAAATGTTGGTTCTAATAAGTGTTATGATTTCCAAAAGGAATATTTTCAACAAAATTGTTTTCAGAGATACAATATAATTATGTAAATTGAAAGTTAATTGACTGTTTATTAAATTATTTTTGAAACTATGCAAGAAAATTAAACAGCACAAGTAATCTTATAATAACCATTACAACGATTTTAGAAAAAAAAAATAAATTTTATATAAAGTTTCAAAGTAATCTGATACATCCTTTTTTAAGTATATGAATAGTTTTTAGACATTTTAACACTAGCTGTGCTATATAATGAAGGGAACAATCATATTATATACAGTGCATGACAGAATTGGGAACAAGGATGCTTCAGATGTTGATTGCGGCATAATACCCGCTCAAGAAACTTAAACAGAACTTTAGTTCCTCATAATCAACCCAAGTCTTTGCTTTCTCATTCAAATCAGAGTCATATCAAGACGACTAAAAAATGTTAAAATGCTTTGCAAACAGTTTATAGAAGATCTAATTAGGCACAAAAAGTCGAACTGGGCCATCATCAGAAATATCTATGTTCTTTTAACACGGCTGCTTCTGGAAGTACTACAGTAAAATCACCATATTCACCATATAATCTATTCTCAGATAAAGCGTGTCATAAAAGATAAAGCATTGGGCATTATGTGGCATTGTACTTATTGAGTCTTTGTTACTACAATACATTAAAATTTTTTAGAGAATAAAGCTGTTGGTGTGCCAAAAAGAGACCTTTCGTTTTCTTAATTCAAAGACCATTCTATACTAAGACCCGATAAAGAAAACAGAAGTGAATAGAAATAGAAAAAAAGAAAATAGAAAGGAAACTAGGAGAAATAGAAAAGTGGAGGCTACTCTTTCTCAAGCTCCTTCATTTTTTTAAGAGATTTCAAAAGTATCGGAGGAGTAAGAGAATGAGAATAACTCCCTCTCAAGATATTGCTTCACAACAATCTTTCTTGCATCTTGCGAAAGAAGCACAACTGCAGAAGTAGTGCTCCACTTAGTCATTATTAAGGTATGATTGGCACGTTGGATCGCTGATGACACCTATGCTAGGCAAGTACTAACCACATATATAATGTGCAGTTGTTAGTCCTATCCGTAGGCGTAGATCCTTTCTTCCCAGATGAAGAAAAAACTTCGCTAATTTCCTAGATGATCTTGTCACAAAACATTTAGCAATTTTACAAAAATTGAGATCAGATCACCTTCCAGTATGAGCAATGCTGATAAAATCATTAATTCAACAAGTGATTTCCGCGAAACTGATGCTGTTGAATAGTTTGAAACCCATTGGAGTGGTCGCTAAGCCCTGGCTAGCCAATTGATTCATTCCCTGCGACACCACAATGTCCGGAAACTCAAATAAAACTCATTTTCGTTATTTTACATATACATATCATTGATCTTCTTTGTTAAGGCGAAAAGCTATAGGTGATTTTCATTTTTCCATACTTGGTATCCGGTGATTCCATTGGATTGGAAGTAAAACCTTAACTTCTTCTAACCCGTGAAATATTTGAAGAATCTTCTTCCATATAAAAAAAAAACTCACTACTGATTGCCATTTTCTAAAAACAATTAATTTAATGGCAAAAATTAGGTTAATAAATTTGCTTAAATGTTGGGAAGAAATGTCAAATGTCACCACAAATGTCAAGGAAATCCAGAAACGTCAATAAAACCGGAAAATGAAACTGCCTCCATACTAGGTTCGTTCTTGAACTTTTTGGGTAAAATCTTGTTAAACTGTCAAACACGAGAGAATAAGAAAATTACGCTCTGTGAAAGAGAACAAATGTAAAAATTACAAGAACCGAAAAAAACCATTTTTTAGCACGCGAATAAACGTCAAAAATTTTTGAATTTAGTTGGAGCAAAAATTTAATTTTCTAAGCCCAGACTATAAATAAACATCTGAAATTGGATGTACCCAGCGGCAAATCGATGAAGTACTCTGAATTTTCATATATGAAAAGCTGTACCCTTTGTGTTGTATGTTTCACAAATGAAATTGCTACTGTGATATTTTGTTTATTTGTTTGCTGGCTGCCTGCTTTGTATATGGAGCTGTAGGCAGTCCGCTTGTTGGCTACCTCCTTTGTATATAGAGTTGTTGGCAGTCTGTTTGTTGGCTGCCTGCATTGTATATGGAGTTGTAGGCAGTCTGTCTGATTTGTATATGGAGATGTAAGGGGTCTTGCCTGTTGGCAGCATACTTTGTATGTGGAGATGTAGGCAACTCGGTAAACTATACAGGCACTTGGTAAGCGATGTTTTAAGGCAATCTGCCTTTCCCTTGCTACACATTGTATATAGAGATGTAGGCAAGCTGCATACAAAGCGGCCATCTCTTTATAAAAAGCATTTACAGCTGTGGCTGGGGTTGTCAGCATTACTGCCTACAATGAGTATAGCTATTCATCGATGTTGTGTATAACATATTTGCCGCTGGGTAGTTGAACAATAAATTAAATTCTATAAATGCAAAAAATTAAATGGAAAACAAAAGTAGTCAAAATGAACTCAATGTTTACAATTCAGCTTGCACAACACAGAACAGCTTATAGTTTGATACTTTTAATGAGTTTACACGCAAAAATTTTTCGGGTAAAAACTTGTAACTTCTTGCAAAGAGAGAACATAAATTACTCTCTCATTTTAGTTTTCATTTACAGGTTTTTCGAGAACGGGAATGCTTTTTGGGTAAAATCCTGAAAAAACATGTAAATTGTGCTAATGCATTATGGTAAGGAAACGCAACTACTGTAACGTTTTGGAGAAAACATTCAGTACCCAACCATGTAAGTTTTTTGTGGTACCACTAAATTTTAAGTCACCACTAAAACGTATTATGTTTATGACTCTTTAGAACATTACTCCCCACTCTAATTTTTTGACACATTCTAATACATACTCATGTGTGCGAGGATACTTATGTAATTGGGTGGTTTTTCTTATGAGTAAAGTGGGAGGAATGTGACATACATACCACATATACTACTTGTAAGTCTATCAAACGTTTTATGTAATGCGTTGAGAAATTAGTGTCAAAAGCATAGCGTAATTTATTATAAATTCAGATTAGTTTCTATGCGATAAATTATTAAAATTTTAATTAGAAATGTCAAATGATTTTCTATCTTTGTCGCACGTGCGCTCTCACTGTCTTGTTATCATCATTCACTTTGACTGTCGTCTGTTGTTTTTGTGATTGTTAATGCTAACTAACAATTAAGAAATTTCCCTAGGGGAATGCTCTGTAGCAAAAAACTTTTAATTACGATAAAGTTATTGAAGATGTATTGCTAATTTTAATGAAATGCTTGTTATATTCATATAATAATAGAATTAGTAAGTTTAAGGATTCTTTAGCGCTGAGTATTAACAAGGATGCAAAGGTTTTCTATTTAAATTTTATGATGTAAGACTTAAAGTTACTTGCAACATTTCAAGCACAAACTTAAAACCAGCCAGCACGAAGAAAGAACATCATCAACTTTAATATATGAAAAATCTTTAAAACTGAAATTAAAATCCTGCCATAAAAAGCACAAAACACTAAAACTTATACGACGTTAATCATAAGTCAAAATGAAAAATGTATCAGCGTTGCAAGAGTTTTTCTTTCTATGGCGCGTTTATTGTTATAGCCATTTATAGCTGTTTTTAGTTATAGCAGCAGTTGTAGCACAGCAGCCAACTTACATACCATTTCAAATGTCAAGAGACAAATTTTGTTTAAAAGCAAACATAAGTCTTAAGCGCAGTGTAGTGCAAAAAAGTCATAAGAAACTCAAGAGCTTGATAGCGAAAATTAAAGTGAAAGCAACAGAGAAAACTCAAAAGAAAAAAAACTTTTAAGAATAGGTATCATGTATGGAGTGTTTGTAAGTGAAATAACTTTTTTGCAGTATTTTTTCGCAAGTATCACAGATAAGTATTAAGTCACGTATAGAAATATCCTTAACTCAATTTCATCTTAAGAAAATATTTTGGTTTTTTTTTTTTTCTATTTTTTCTGCTATTGATGTTGTGCGGAAAATATGAAAAGGTTATTTAATTAAAGTTTTATTATAACAAAATGCTACTCATACTTGTCAACAATATATCTCAATATCAGTAGCACAAACATCATGAGAGCACAACAAATAACAGCAATCATCATCATCATCATGATTGCTGTCATCGTACAGTTATTGCTTTTTTTCTTCATCTTCCTCTCGTTCTCGCTCTGATGAAAACGAAAGTTTAATAGTACTAAAAATTACACATATTTCCGGGAAACGGAAGTTGCTACATTTCTTCACAATTCGATATGGCATTGAAATACAACGACGACGATGACGGCGTTCGACGTTATATCAGCGATAGCTCGCAACGCACGATAACGATAACAATTTTATCACTCATGCTATCAACGAACGTTGCGTGAATTCATTGTGCCGCGCCTACTTTACTCACTTTGGCATCATCCCATTGCTTTTATCCGTTTTTTTCTTTTCGACTCCTTCAAGTCTTTTACAATCATTTCACAACTCATAAAACATAAATACCAGCTATTGATTTTTCTGCTGCTATTTCGATCTATTTTTTTTCACTTTTTTCGCTGTTCCCTATGTTTGGGTCTTAGAGTTACCAGTTCTCAAGAAACTTAGCTAATGTTGAGCTGCATAGTTTCAGGTACGGGTTGATTGGCTTGCTGGGCAATGAAAAGTTTCTGTAGTAGCCTTTGGATGTACTTATTAACTGTATGGGTTCAATCTAGGGACCGTAAATAATCGTTATTTACTATATTTAAAGTCAAAAAAATCACAATGAAGGAAAACACGAAATGCGAGTTTGAGTTTACTGATGAGTTTCTTCTCACGAGAAGCGTATATATATGACATGAATTTTAATTTTGTGATTTTTATTTTTAAAATCAAAAATAATCGTAATAACAGAAAAAGTTAAAATTCAAAATGTCTGATATTTTGGATCTAAAAATATAAAAATTCATAATAACAAATACTTTGAATCGAAAAAAATAAAATCCAAAATAACGATTATTTTTGATCAAAAAAATAAAAATCAAAAGTAACAACTATTTTTGATCGAAAAAAATAAAAATCAAAAATAACGATTATTTTTGATCGAAAAAAATAAAAATCCAAAATAACGATTATTTTTGATCGAAAAAAATAAAAACCCAAAATAACGATTATTTTTGATCGAAAAAAATAAAAATCCAAAATAACGATTATTTTTGATCGAACAGAATAAAAATCCAAAATAACAATTATTTTTGATCCAAAAAAATAGAAATCCAGAATAACGATTATATATGTTCGAAAAAAATAAAAATCTAATACAACGATTACTTTTGATTGAAAAGAATATAAATTCAAAATAACGATTACTTCGGATCGAATCAAACATAAATCCAATTATAACGATTACGCAGTGATTTCTATCATAAAATTCATAATCGTTACGGTCCCTGGTTCAAGCATAAATTGTATATTTAACTGGAATACATTACTTACTTGCAGGTAAGTGCAAGAGCTTGCTGAATGATGATTTGTTATGTTATATATGTAGTGAAGAAAAAGTTTTAAAAAAAATTGTAAAAAATTTTTAGAAGTTGAAAAATTTTAAAAAACTTTAAAAGTGTTGGAAAATCGAAATCGAAAATTATTAAAAAAAGTTGAAAAATAATCAGGGGAAATTTAAAATTGCTTAGGCTTAATGATAACAATTAAGTTAGCAACGATCGATATTCACATAAAGGACCCCAAACTTTTTGTATGGGAGAAAGACCTTTTGGTCAAATGAGCTGAACTTTTGGGAATACGTAATTTTTGTGATGTTGATCATAAGTTTCGATGGGCATGACAAAATCATATGAGAGTATTTTGTGTTAATGGACAATAAAGGTCTCATTTTATCTACATTTTACGGGCACAGAACGGCTTTTTAGCCATCAATGAACTTTTTTTTTTAAAATCAATTTTATGCTGTTTTTTTTCATCAATATACAATTCGATGCCATAACAAGAAAATACGTTTCCACAACTAAGCTAATAGACCGATTTAAATTCAATTTAGTATGAACTTAGATTGAGCTCTACGGAAGTGGGCGTGGCGCCACCTTTAATGGGGAAAAACCTTGCAACGGCTGAGCTGCTACACTGACTTCGATGAAATTTGGTACAGAGATAGATTGAGTCCGGAAAAAAGATATTTGTTTTAATGGCCAGTACCTCACCTCAAAGCCGAAAATATTTTTTCAGTGTCAAAATAAATGACCGATTTTCATGAAATTTTGTACAGAGTACGAATGAACCAATGGTGCGCTATATAATGAAAATGGGGTACATTTTATACACAAGGTTTTAACCATACTTTATCAATCAATAAAACAATTTATAAATTTACATGAACGTCGGTCGTTACTAACGCCAAAAAAAAATATGAGATCCTAAATGTTAGAAGGAACTACAACAACTCAGTTGCTAAATATTCTTCTTCCCAACGTATCTTTATAAGAATATAGTGTACAATAGAGTTCTTTGGCTGGACATATCGCATAATTCCAAGATTTGCAGTTAGTAAAGCTGTTGGCACAATAGTCAAACTTGCTGTAGATGAAAACAAAAACCAACGAAGAAATCACTACAACCAATACCTGAGGAGGCAATGCTGCAATGCTGAACTAATTTTGAATGTAAGTACACGTACACATTACCTGAGTGGGTATGCTGAGAAAGTGCGATAAGGCAAGGAAAAATATTAAAGAAAAATAATAAATCGAACTTGGAATATTTTTCCTGATTTTATTTATAAAATTAAACTTTTAACATAGTTTAAAGCTTTTTGCTAAATAGCTAAAAAGGCCAATAGCTGTAATGGCTAAACTCTTTTATTATTATTTTTACAATATCAAGAGTTCGGTACACTAACATACAGCACCAACATGCACAAAAGGTATGTTGCCATAAATTTCAAGAAAGGAAATATTAACAGTAAGTCAGCTTTGTACCCTCCAAACAATAATTCAGTATAAAATCAGCTGCGACACAGCTCGTAGCAGAAGTGTCAAAGAGAGCCACACCACAAAATTATAAGCGTGCACAGAACAAAAAACACACGTAAAATGTGGATTACACTAAGGGTGTTGGCAACCCTACTCACAATGTAGTATGGTGTGTGTATATTTTTTCATCATTGTATTTACTATGCTTAGCATCACGTGGACAGACGACATAAAAGGCTCCTTTGGGTATCATTTTGGCGGTTTTTTTCTTTGTCTATAACGCCGGATTAGATGTGAGAGCAGCTTCAAATTTATTGAATTTTCTTGGAAAACATGTTGAAATTTTTATGTTCTTGTCAATAAATGAATTTTTTTTTATGTGGCAATTTTTTTTCCTACCACAAACTGTATTAAATTGCCGTTTTGGGGAAATAACGAAAGAAAAAGACGTTGGAAATGCACTGCCGCCGCCATATCACAAGGATTGAGGAAAAATAAAGCAGGAAATGTATAAAGAAAGAAGAAAAAACATTTTTTGTTTGCTGATAACAATTTATTTATATACCTTATTTTATGGAAATGTTGTGCATATTAGATACTTACGTTTTCAATGTCAAATAAAGTTGATTGCATTTTGGTTTTCTTTTTTTTTCTGGGTTTTTGTTTTTATGAATCTTATAAAATAAGGTTACATTTTGTATAGTATGTTTTATTGAAGGAGAAATTTTTATTTTATAGTAATCAATAAGACTTGCAGTGAAATAAGCAGCATACAGCCTGATTATTTTGCAAAGATTGTGCATCGAATTTTTCGCTTATTTTGTTAATCAAACATTTCCTTTGGCAATTTTTCATTCTCAACAACATTATTGCTTTCAGTAGCTGCAATTTTTTTTTTTTTTTGAATACTCTTTTCGTTTAATTAAAATTTTCCGAAATTTAATAATGCAATTTTTATTTTTACTAACTTTTTATCTTGAATGTTGATTTGATAGGGACGCAGCATGCAGTAAAGCTGCTTGTGGAGACATGGGAGGGATAAGAAAAATTCCACATATTTATCAAGAAAAAGCGAACAAATTGAAAAGAAGTCGATTTGTCTACACTACGAAGGACGTACGATTAAATCTACACAATCTCACCAACAAACATAAGTCAGTTACTTTAAATGTGAAGCAACTAACATCAGTGAAAATCAGTTAATGTAAAATTAAAAGAGTCAAATAAATTCAAACAAAAAGCTAATGACAATTGAGATAATTTCAGTGTGAGTGTCACTCAAACACTTGGATTTGACTTCAGCGGACTTTTGTCTGTGAGGATTTTTGACGTGTAAGTGTTACGCCACCATGACAGAGGCAAAAAAAGCTCAAATAGCAATATTCGAACCGTAATGACATTTTAAATAAATGGATATTTAATTTTAAAATGTAAAAAACTAAGTATGCAATAATCTTCTGTAGAACAAATATGTAGTTTTAAAAAAGAAATTATTAAAATCGGCTCAGTATATTTGGCGCCAAAGCGTTACAAATCACTTTCATAAAAGCAGTTTTAAATAAATAAGTATATGTAGATACATATGTATATAAATGAATATGTGGAAAACAATTCTTAATAAAAACTTCACAAATTTTCTAAGAAAGTACCTTTCAAATGAGGTAGAATTCTTTCCTGAAACCCATCTAAAAAGTGAGTGACTTTAAAATTTCATAATTTATGAGCATCATTAGGAACATATTGGCTTTGTTTTGAGCAGCATTGGCCTCAGATCAAACAATCTATTTTGGGAGACACTTTACGTGAAAATGATAGCTCCAACGAAAAAAACCCTTACAAAATATACTCGGACAACTTTTTTTTAAGACGAATGGTTTAAGAAAAAAAATGGCGATAAACCAATTTTAATACTTCTCTTTGACCTTTTTGGGAGTAATGACGACCTTTCTCGATCATTTCAATAACGTCTGAGCCACAACACTGATTTGGTTGAAATTTGGTTAGCTAGATTGATACTTGAGGAAAGATACTTTTTTTAAGTGGGTGGTGCCACGCTCCTAATAGAAAAATTAGTTTCACTGCAAAACTAAAGTACTGATTTTGATGAAATTTTGTACAAAGATGAATTGAACAATAAGAAAAAATATTTTTAATGGACGGTGCCACGCCCCTGAGTAGAAAATATATTTTCACAGCTTAACTAATGAACCGATTTTGATGAAATTTGGTATGGAAATATATGGAAACCTAAGGAAGAGATTGAGATAATAGGTACAGTTTTATATTATCACTGTAATGGTTAAATTTCAAACCCTTGGCTTTTTTTTTTTCTTTTGGTACATACCCTTAGTGCATGGTACATTTTTGTCTCAATATGTCCGAAAATTCATAGCAAAATATATACAAAATACAGGCACTAGATTTTCATTTAAGTTTTGGCAACTTAAGCTTAAACAAATTTAAAAACCAAGTTGTATTTTTTTTTCTCTTTTCATCAACATGGTATATAATTAGGCTTCCCTTGTCATTTCTCACTTTCTCAAATTTCTTTTGAATAAATTGACAATTTTTTTTTAACCTCCCTTTCTTCGCACATTGAAACTGTTTGCTACTATAAGATCGCATTATAAATAACGTAGTAGACTCAATTTATTTGCTTATCATATAAATCTTATTTATTTCCAATATTCTGGTCGTCGTTGTCTATTCAATTCAATTCTCCAATATTCAAAAAAACAAGCTGTGCTTATCAAAATCAGCATTTGCATTGATTAATTCAATTTTGAATTTTTGTTTTCTTCTCAAAAAATATAAAACTTTTTGTTTAGTGCTATTGTTTTGTTGCTTTTTTTTTGTATTTTTTCCACTTAAATCAATTAAAGAAATTCAAGGAATCATCATCAGTAGGAGCACCACAGTAGCAACAGCAGTCGCAGCAGCGTCATTTGCAGCAACAAGGCGACTAATTGAATTTCATTTCCGTTTTATGTACATCCGCTTCGCATGTTGGCTATAGAATATCGTATCGTATCGTTTAGTTGTTCCTCCTTCTATATTTCAACTGCTGTTGCTACTGCGTTTTCTTCTTCTTCTGCTTTTTTCTAGTTGCCAAACCAAAAGCACCAAAAAGTTTCAATGTCTAAACTTGACTCAAAATTCAATTGTTGCAAACGCGTTAACTTTTTCATTTTCTATTTTGCGTCGTTCTAATTTTGCTCTTTTTCGCTGTAGTCGTAGTTTATATCTTTAAGTAGTTGAAAACGCAATCGTTGACAGCAAGCAATGCAGCACAAGTAGAATATCTACACTGTAAGAAATTTTTAAGGAAATTGTCCTTATTACTACCATGTGAAATTGATGACCAATCTAGCCTTCACATGCAGCCGCCTCTGCATTCACAATTCATAGACTCACGCTCTGAAATAACACGCAGTCGCTTAAGTGACTTAACCCTTAAATGCATAGCGTACCATATATAGTACATGCCTAAAATCAAAGCCAAGTCTACAACCTGCATCACGTTAAGTTTTGCTCCAAATTGTAGCCGGCAGCTACAGCTTTCACATTAATGTCTCTTCAGCTCTCCGATGTCCACTTTCAGTCCCCAGTAAGCTGTCAAAGTGGTCGAACTTTCTGTTTACAAATAATTTTAAAAGTGACCCTCATCAGTGAATTAAATATTGATAATTTCCATTATTCATTTCCATAATTCATTATTATTTACTTTTTATTAATTTCTAATAAAAATAAGGTTTCCAAAAAAGTGTTTTTCATTTCAAATATATAGGCTAAATGCATCGTGTACCATATTTGGTACACTGCACAAATCACACTTTTTGAGCTTTTTAGGGAAAATGGTGCATTTCCCAGGAAAATAAATGCTCATTTCGTGGTTAGCGTCTGTTTTTACATAAAAGGAGCTGGGTCTCCATATTTTAGGCTGAACCCATGCATTTAAGGGTTAAGTTTGTAAGTGTTAAAAAGTTTTTAAAAATTCAAAAAATAGCCGAATAACATCAAAAGAAACTGAAAAATTACGAATAGTATACAAAACTCTGTATTGGTAATGTCAATAAAAGTCTAAAAGTATAAAATAAAATCCATAAAAGTACTTAAGTATTGGATCGTATCGAAAAAGTTGAAAAGTATGGAATAGTTAAGAAAATTATGAAAAAATCCTATATAAGTCTTAATTCATAAAAATGTTCGTAATCTTTTGGAAAAAGTCATTCATAATATCGAAAGAGAAGATGAAAGTCTAGCAGTATCGAATACTATCGTAAAAGTTTTAATCAGCAAATATATCAGACAGTGCCGAAAATATTGTTAAGGTTCGAGTAGTACCGGATAGTTATAAAAGTATCAAATAGTACCAAGAAGTTTAGTTACCAAAAAATATCGAAAAACTAAATAAAAGTTGAAAATCAACATAGAAGTGGCTCAATAGTTCGAATAGTATCGAAAATGTCAATAGAAGTCTTTAAGTGCCGATTGGTATTGAGAAAGCCGACAAAAATATAAGCACATAGAATGATATCGAAAAAAAAATCGAAAAGTATGGAATAGTATTAAAAACCTGTCGAATCATGTCGAAAAATTCGATGAAAGGCTTAATGTATTGAATAGAAGTGGAAAAGTATCGAAGAAGTTAATAAAACTTTAAAAATATCGGATTGTATCGAAAATGTTGTTAAGTATCGAGTGGTATTGAAAAATCGAAAAAAGTTGAGTTATTTTAAGAAAGAGTCGCAAAAATCAAAAAGTATCAAATGGTGTCAAAAGCTATCGAAGGAGTTCAGAAAGCTCGAAATGCATTGAAGGGTATCAAAAATCACGATAAAAACCATAAAGTAATGGAAAATCGATAATTCTATAAGAGCATCGAATTAGGATAAAATATCGATATCTTTGACATATGTATTTTGATATTTGATAAATGAAGTATTTAAAAACTGAATAAAAGCTACCTTTATTCTGATACTTCATTGATTTAAATAGGCTTAATGTTTTGAGAGCTATGACTTAACAAATTACAAATATTGGTTTTGCTGACAGCGCCCTTGAGAAATATTTATACTTGAAAATCCTTATTCTTTCCTTCATAGTAACAATTAAGGAATAACTTTCCATTTGCAAATATTTCTTCAGTAGCTTAAGCTCTGCTTACTTAGGACTACGAAACTTTTCTTTAAATTTTAGATTTTAAAAATCCCTTTAATTTTCTCAGTGTAAACTTTTGTGTGAATTGTACAAGTCCGTATGCTTACATATCGCTGATGTTTTATGTATGTAAGCTTACATTTTGAATTGAGCCAAATGACGTTTTATCTCTTTGTTTTTTTTAAAAAGTTTTAACTTTTTTTTGGGTTTCTATTTCGTCGTAAATTAAAATCACCATGAACAGCAACAAAAAAGAAAGTTTTAGCCAAGTGGCAAAAGTTGCTTAAATTGAAAGTTTGTCTTATGTTTAAGGAAATAAGAGGTTTTCGCAACGCATAGATTTTATTAATTTGCGAAATCTCTTGAGCAGATTTATTTATATGATTTTTTTTTTATTATATGGGTCAATCTTAAACCAATTGATGTATACATTGACTGTTGATTTATTTTTGTAGGCTAAAGCTTAAAGATATAACACTCTACTTTCTTAACAAGGTGATAAACACTTTTGACGTGTGAACTTAGATAATATAGGAATTCATCTAATAAAATTTTTATGAGTAAATTCGAAGTTCAGAAAGATTCGACTGGAATCGAAAGATATCAAAAAATTTTAGTCGGACGAAGCTCTGAAATTATTTCGAAAATTTTAAAAAAAAGCCAATTAGAATAGAAAGTATCAAATATCCAAAAAAAAAGCCAAGATCTTCGAAAAATGTCAAATAGTACTAAAACGTCAATAAAAGTCAAAACAGAAAAAGTATCAAAAAATTCGATCACCGCTAAAAAATTTCGAATAGCGTCGTAAATGAAGTCGAATAAGATTGAAAAATTTCAAATAAAGTCGGAAAAATTTTGAAAAAGTAAATATATATCAATCAGTGTCGAACAACTCGAATAATACCGATATAACCAATGTCGATCAAGTCTATTATGTCGATTAATATGGAAAAGTTTTACAGATATGCACGACAGTATACAGAAATGGAACCTCTATATTATCTGATTCCACAAAACATTATAGGGCTATGGCCCTCCCAGTCCACCTTAATCCGGCGCTGAGTCAGAGTCAAAAGCTTCAGAGGTGTTGTAATTACCAAGCGTCCATGAGTACATGATCCAGATGATTTAAAATGTGATCATTTGATCAATACAGTGTTACCACATCGATTTGATTATGCTGAAAACTGGTGCTACTTAAATCCATTTTGCGTTCTGCAGTAATTTCTCTGATTTTCAGAATTATAAATATTTTTCATTGACCTTTATTATGGGCGTGGCGGAACATTTTCCCAGATGATACTTTGGCCTTAAATACACTACTTTGAAATGTATTTGCAGCTATTAAAAACATCGTTCATACTAATCCTCACCCACCGCAATTCCTCGATAGTTGTGAGCTTAACAATTTACTCGTAATGTTAATGGACAACTTCAATTTTTTGTGTGGGCTATACATTTCGAGGTAGTCGTGTCTCTGAAAACCGATGAGACTTTTAATTAGAGTATCGAAATGGGGTATTTTGAGCCTAAAACTTCAGGAACTTTAACATATCTTCGGGCTCCGAGTTTGAGAAGAAAAGTGCGTAGTAGCTCTCCTTTTTCTGTTGAATGTCTCGTTATATGAACAAAAGTACCATGTCCTTTTTTTAGCAAATTTCTAAGGTATATTATTAATTACATAGTTTTGATCAAAAAACTAATAATTCCGAGAAAATTATGGAAAACTGACGATATAACTTAATATTCTCTCAACGGAAAAAAAATAGGGTAGGCGGATCATATAGTCATTCCCGTATTATTCTGAAGCAAATATGCGTATAACAAACGATCCCCCATGTATGTTGCATTGATTTCACTACCTGTCTTTGATAGCTTATATGGAGAACCAATTTGGAATGTACTGAAAACACGAATTGTCCCTATCGAACTCATCAATATCATTTAGGTACACTGAGAGCTTTAAGTTTCATATCGTCTAAGACATCAAACTTTCGTAGCCAACCGAGCCAAATAAAGGACGAAGCAGGGATGTGTGATGTCTCCCCAGTTATTTCTATTTGAGCTGAACGATAATCATGGAATTCTATATATCTGGAAGAAATAACCTATGCCGACGATATCGCCTTAATATCATCGAGATTGTCCGATATGCAAATATACCTTATAAGACTCAGTAATTGTTAGACTACATATTAACAATCCGAAAACTGAATCAATATCAACAAGTACGCTACCGTCAAAATCAAAGATATACGGGAACACTTAAGCACTAATACATAGTTCTACTACCTCGGCAGCGTACTTACTACCAAAGGCGGTACCACCAAAGACATGGCAGTGAATATAAAGAAAGATATTGAGAAAACTTGTCGAGCAGCATTTTTGGTGAAACCTATAAGGATACAGATGGTTAGCAAAACCAAAAGGTCTAACACGAGTATCAGGGCAGGGAACGAAATAGCTTTAGAATCTTTGCGTAGGTCATACGCTTCTAATGAAGCCTTATCATGAATAAACATTCCTTCGGATTTTTTCTCCAATCCCCTGTTTTGCGATCGTGAAAGATTTTTGGGAAATGGGAAAACATTGCCTGGAAAATGATGTTATCGGCAATACTTTTTTGGGGAACATTTTTTGACGTTTCACGCAAATTTTCTTCCCTAACTTTTTGCCGAGGAATTTAATGAGGAAAGAGTCAATGTTAGCAATATTTTGTTATTTTATTTGATGAAAAGATTTTTTTAACATGTTTACAAGATCTAGCAAAACAAATAAAGAGTAGTTATTGATATTGGTCCAGTACATGGAATCCAATTTGGATACAGTAAAAGCATTCATGAAAACGACAATATGGCAAACTATCAAGCTATGATATACTCTATTTTAGGTAATTTATGGTTGTATTATAGATAAATGCACTTCATTTGTATATATAAAATTGTTCAGCTGACAGATAAGCTAATGTCAAATATACAAAATTACAGATACGCTAATGTCAAATATGCAAAATGCAACTGTGATCTTGGGCTGATTGGAAGTAATTGGAAATATTTTGGCAGCACTGACTGGATATGAAGTTTTTCATTCCTCAATTATTTATGATCGCAAAATACTCCTCTCGAGAAATAAAAAAAATTCGAGAGAATCGTTTTCTTCCGGATATTCATGATAAGGGTGATAAAGTTGTAGGAAGCAAATACTTTTTGCCTTCGAGAACATATTTTATTTAATACCAAAAAGTATATATATTAAACATTTTCCATTTTGAGAACATTATTAAATATTACTTTTAAGCTTTAGAATACCATATGTACTTGTTGCAAGTCCTTTTGAAAAATCCCCCCTTCCTTTACTCCATTACTTTGCATACTAAACTTGTGAAGAAATCAGAGCGTACGTGCCATGGTTTGATTTTGTCTATGTCACCAGCATTAAAGTTAAAAATAAAAATGCAGCACAAAGTAAAAAAAAAAAAAAACACCTCTAAAATGGCCCAAAATAAAATATCCTTTTTTGGTTAACATAAAATTTTATGCTGTTTTCTTGTTGTTGCTGTTGTGCTAGTAACCGAAATAAAAACATAAAAAAATCCAAACTGCCAGTTGTATCAACATTCAGTGTGCGTTGGTTGTGGGCAGCTGATTGATGTTCGGTCAGTTGGTCGGTCATTTGGTCAGTCGTGGTGCAGTAAGTACCGCAAAATGTGGCCAATTTAGTATATCAAGTGTTTTTGACCACGCTTTATGGGTAACGTTGTTTGTTGCTATTGCTGCTGCTACTGGTGGTACAAAGAGACAAATGTTAGTTGGAAAATGAAGCACGATTTAGTTTTGGTCACATTACAAAGTAAGTGAACCATCATCATGTTTTCCTTTCTCTATTTTTTTTTTTTTTTAACTACGGGTCGCAAACATTTTTTGGCTGCAGTAAAACTAAGGGTATTCATGGAATGAGGAATAAATATAGTAGTAAGAGACAAAATCCACCACTATGGCTGGCTGTCATCACTGGGACACTTATGTATGTACATCACCATGTCATGGGATGTTGTATTAAGATAAGGCTTAAGTTACATAAAACTACAAATGGTCAAGTTAAAAAGCAAAAGTGACATTTGTTTTTGTCAGCTCATGACGTGACATTTGCTCTAATTTGGTTTGGAAAAAAAAAAACAGCAGTCGTACAAATAATTAAGTGTTAAATAGTTAAAAATTGTGAAATAAAAGTTTTTTTGTGGGTTTTTTAAAGTGGTCACAATTAAATATAACAAGTTGTCGACAAGCGCTAGTTTGCGATTTGTTTGTTTTAGTTAAATGTGTGAAATTAAGAGCTTACACAGGCACTTAATCTACTTTAATTATAACGTGTTTAATTAAGTGCTTTAACTGCTACTGTTATTTCATATGGATATTCGGAAAATTATAATTTATTGCTACTTTATCCGAAATTTCCATTATCCATATATCCATCTGCATAGCGCCTGAAGAAGTTCAAGACAAGTTTCACGTTGATATTTTCTGATGACCTATCTATTGCCAGTACTTACTCATAATCTCACTCGAGATAGAAGTAGGACTTGTAGCAAAATTAATTTTGTGATTCCAGATTTTGCGGGATCACCAATTCCTCAAGCAACTATGAAAGGTGAGTCAAATTTTGTTACGCGGAGATTTTGCGGACATAAAATCGTTGTGTTTTTATCTTCTTTACAACATTGGTCTTAATATACTGTTCTACGTGTGACTTACTTTCCGAGTAATTAAGCGAACATTTTGTTTTTTAGGCCTCTCACAACCAGTCCATTATGCTGGCGACTGACGCTGCTTTCGACTATAAGCTATATTTAAATTATCAATTGGCGGATTAGTGGACCAACGCGTTACACATCTGATTAACAGCTAGTTCATATGTGTCGCGCCAGTGGCAGGTGGAAGTGTAGCAATGACCTCCCAGTTGATGGCGTTGGAAACAGCTCTGGTTAAGTTTTGACTGTAGAGCTGGCTAGCATAGCTGTGCTATTGGATGGTAGTTCCAAAATTGCCTGGGCTGTCTACGGGTTGACACAAATTGTTGCTAATTGCTAAACCATGAGCGTCTGGCACTGGTGGATATCTGCTTGTGAGTTAATTCAGGCAGCGATTCCTCTAATCTAAGGAGTTATCTAGTCGTTAATAGGCGGACTCGCAAAGTCTGACATACTTCCGTTTCAATCTAGCCTTATCCACACATGCAGTCTCTGGGAGGATGGACTTTTTTTTTCCTGTATTGGGCTGGATCAAGATGTTATGCGATCTGAACCTCTGTGTGAGTGGACACCTAACCTAACCTAATTATAAGGAAAGTCTCACAGAAGGGAGGGGGAGTCCCAAATCTCACCAAGGAGAGGCGAGTCTGTATTTTCAAAAAAAAAACCCTCACGTAATTTATGGACGTCCTCTAACCTTACCTATGACTATATTTCTAATTTTCCATCTCTAGAATATGGAAGATTGTAACTCAGTCAGACCCTTTATGCAACAACAATTTGTTCCTTCAAAAACAATGGCTTGTAAGGGAATTGATTTGTTTAAAAGTGCTCGTACAAGTTTTGAAGACGATAAACGTGAAGAACGTGCAAAAATTGCATCAAAACCAGAAAACGTCGCAAAAATACAAAATATGGTTTTAGAAAATCGTCAATTGATCGAGGGAGAGTTCGTAAAAGCTCTAGGCATTTCAATAGGCACAGTAAGCAATATTTTAAGTGATTCAAAAAACAGTGTGCATAATGGCTGCCGCATTCGCAAACAAAAAAACACATTCAAATGTGACTTTGTAAGCAACATTTGGGGCGTTTTATAAAGGATAAAAAGGACTTTGTACATCATTCCATTACTATAGTTGAGACTTGGCCTTACCACTATAATTCTATTTCAAAAAAAAGATGCTAAGAAGTGCTGCGATTCCGGCTCTTTGGCATCGAAGCAAATTCGTGTTCAAAAATCGGCCAAGAAGATGTTAGCATCAGTTTTTTTTAGGATGTAAAAAGGATTTTGATCGTGAATTACCTTAACTTTTACAAGGGCATTATTACATGACAGTTGAAAAGCAAAAATTGTGAAAACGATGATACTGCAGAAAAAAAAATGTGTTTCACCAACCAATATGCTATTTCACATATCTATACGAAGATCAGCGAATCGCGATTTGAATTGCTTGACGCACCAGATTTAGCACCAAGCATTTTTTTTTTTTGGTTTCTAAGCTAAAAGTTGCTTCAAAGATCTTTGATGAATGAGGGAGTATCACCTTTTCAAACAGCTTTTTTGCAGAGAATAACATCAAGTACTATTTGGACGGATTGAAGATTTAAAAAGAAAAATTTGAAGAAAAAACATCTTGTTTCTTCGTTAGGTCAGAAAACTTCCAGATAACCCACGTAATTATTGCTTTTCTAATGATGAGTAGATGTTGGTTATAAATTTCTGTTTCACTGTATGAATGTCGATACTTTACAATGAAATGTGGTAAAGAGAAATATTTATGATAAGAAGAATATGAAAAACGTATTATTATAACCTTACTAGTAAATTAGCCAATTACATTGAAGTCTTCTTATACAACACTTAGAAACTAATAGTTATTTTAAGCAAATTGCAAAAATAAAGGGATAATCCTTTTCTTATGTAAAAATGCAAATATACTGCACACTGACGATTTGTTTGCATTCAAAACTGGTTCAAAAGTTAACTGAATTGGAAAATTTAGATTTAATTCAAGAGAAAAACCCATAAGCTTTTATATAAATAGATAGAGGAAAGTAGGGCAATATGATTACTCCTTTAAAATTTATCATATATGGAAAAGTGTTAAAGGCAAATAATATCTTAATAATCTGATGAAAGGCGTTAGCTGATTCACAAACCGCATAAAAAATTAATTTTATTTTTTACAACAAAAATAATCTGCCAAAAAATTCAACATTGTTTTTGACAAATGCAATCTGTCAAACTTCAACAAGACATTTCAGAAATAATTAAAATACTTTCAGTATGTTTTGAGTAAACTAACCTAATCTGATGTAAATTCTCTTGAAGAAAATACGCAGTAGAGGTTTCCTAAATGTCATATGCAAGCTCAGAATAAATTTTTCAAAATAGCACACTAAGTAACCCCATGTTCATCTATAAATGAAAAGTTGCTGTCCAATGAATAAATACAAGGATTTGATATAGCAAACGCATAAGTGATAGTCTGCCAACATGTACGGATTTATTATTGATATAAAATATAACAAAATAAAGCATTTCAATGGAATAAAAAAACATTATTACGCATTTCACTTATTCAACTACGTATTATATACGTTGAATTGAAGTCTTTTCTAAATGGAATGAACGTAAATCGAAATTGAAAAAAAAAATACACTATTTCCTTGAGCGGATTTGCAAAATCAAAAATCTGTAATATGTTGGAGAAGAAAAATCATTTCATGCAATAAGAAAAACCATCACGTAACAAGAAGTTTACACATTCATTTCAAATATGCAAGTACTCATATGCACATACGTGCGTGTGCACTCTTGAAATTGTATGTCTTATATGTCCAGCTTTTATTAAATTCATGAAATTTCAATTCCTCTTGGCATTTGATGCACTGGTATAAAAGAAAAAAACTTGATACAAGGCTGAATTCCAAGTTTTTTAAAACTGACAAAAATTTACTTAGCGTTAATTTATGCGGAATAAAAAATAGCAGGATATAAGACCGAGAAATCACAATAACAAAAGTGGATTAACTGGATGATAAGATTTCATTTCAACATTTAGAAGGCTGATGAATCTTCCAGACTATAAATCTATAACTCTTCAAGAGTGCACTTTTAATATTCATATTTTTCAATGCATTATGATTCGATATTACTTTTTCGATATTTGCACTCTTCATGTACAACGTTATATGCAGTGGTGCCCACTACCCCGAACAAATGCGCTCACAATAAGCATGGGTTGATGATTTGATATTCAATTCTGTATACGTGTATGCTTTTTACGCTCTTTAAGCGCCTGCTCGTTCTCATTTGTATGCTCTTTGAGCGCCTGCTCGTTCTCTGGGCAGCAGCGGTTATATGTAAAGAAATGATTGCAAGCAAATAAGCGGAGAGCAAGCTGTAGAAAAATTGAGTATGTAAGACTGAAACCATCCTTGTCAAAGCGTATCCAGATTTCCGCAAATTTTTTATGACTAATTTTGTTTTTTTTTATTTTTTTTTTTTTTTTTGAATTGAGTGTTAATTTGGTAAGAGCTCGAAAAAATCTCCAGAAAATTAAGGAGAAGAGAAGCAAATAATTGGAAAGAAAGGAAAGTTAGAAAATATGGAAAGTGTATTACCATGCCTGAACCGGAAATCCAACCCGGGACTTCTGGATTGTGAGCACAGTACACTTCCACTGCGTCACAAGGCCTAGCTATTTTTGATGCCAGTGTGAAGCCTTTAAAAATTTCGATACAAAAACGAAATAAATGAAAGTTTGAAAGCCACATTATGTTTATATCAAAATCGCATAATTCGCTTATGTTAAAACTTGTAACAGCAGATCTGCTCTCTACAAACCATGACTTGGTGGTTTATTGTGTGCCCTAAACAAGTGAGTGTGACTTCAAGTGACACACAAACGTTACGCTATTGTAGCTTATGGCAATGCGTGGCTTTATGCTCCTAATAAATGATGATATTTCTAATTTACATATTTGCAAGTGTTACAGCTTGAAACAACGCATTTGCTCCATGAAACAATAGCTGTATGTCGGACGAACTAAACCAGATGCTTGTACTACAACAGTCGAACTACGTTTTGCGAACAAAAATCTCCACTTCGAAGAAGCAATTATATATTCTTTATGTACGAGTATATGTACTCAATCTTTTTGTAACTTGAACCAGTGTATTTCTACATTATTCGATAGAAATCGGCGTCATTTGTTGCCGCTAAAAAAACAGAAGCCTAAAGGTAATCACCGAAGTAAGTTTATTGAAATTCCATAAAAGTCCTCATGCAAAATAGTTCCTACATAAAATCATTTGATTTAATTAGAGTCAATTAAAAAATTGCCACAAAAGTAACATAAAAAACTACTGAAGATGAGAGAAAATCTTTAAACTCTTCCTAAAATGAACTCATTTAGAACATAAAATCCAAAACTAAATGACAAGGAAACAATTTTATTTGCTTTATCCTTGAGCTTAAGAGAAGCACACACAAAGTTGAAAACTCTTGCATACTTCCTTGCAGTCTTCCTGCCTGCTACTGGCAACACTTTCCACTTCATGAATTGAGCTTATGTGCCAAATAGTCCCCCTCTTCCCCCTCTCCCGAGCTAATGCCTCCGTTTAAACCAAACAAACGACAAGAATACAACAGTAAATCCACCAAAGGCTATAGCAAAACTATTAAAGCTTACACATAGATACACGCATACACACGGTCATTGCCGGGAACAATGGTAGCTGAAAGCAATTTATTGTCGCACTAAATTAAAGCTTTGATCCTTGCAAAAACATACGACATACAGACGAAAAAATAAAGGACCTACAACAACAACAACCATATGAGAACAGTGAAGTGAACAACAGCAATGTCACCTCATCATCGCAACGCATCGTCGCACTAAATTTCAAAAAGTAAATGAAACGTGAGATTCCAAAGGAAGCAAGAATATCCAACAATCCTGCAGCAAAAAAAAAGAAAAGGATACATTTCTTACTTTCCTGTTTTAAGTGATGATACTTGTAGTATACTGGTGTAGTGAATATGGTATCTAATATATGGTATCGATTTGATACAGAATGTTCCTGAGGAAATTCCAGAAGAAATCTTCTGAATACGAACTGAATGAAAGTTCTAATCCATAACTTCCAGAAGCCAATAATTATAATGTAAAATGTTTATCAAGGCAGTGCAACGGTGTCACAGACTTGTGCGCAATGTTATAGCTTGTAAACTATTTTGAACTGTAAACAAAGCAATTATTTTTTCAACAGTGATAATTGTGGTTTTGATTGCAACTTCAGTTATTGAACTTGTAGAAAGTCCTCGTTAATTTAAGAACAAAGTAACGCAATAATATTTTATAAAAAGTAAATGTACGCGATCGCGGCGTCGTGCGGAAAAATTCATAATTTCAATATATTGTAGCGAAATTTGGTTTATGCTAGAAAACTCTTGAAATAAATACCAACAAAAGAAACTAAACGATATTAGCACCATCTAGCGCAAAGTGCAGTTTTTGTACTAAAAATAATAAACCGAACAGACGCTGCAGTAAACAATAAAAAGTCAACAACCGAGAGAAATTATCGCCGTCGTACAACGTACAACGCCATCTAGCATAATAGCTAGCTCAACGTCAGTGCGCCATGCTGGTGAATTGTGGATAGTGGTAGAATGCACGCTACAAAGTAGCACTGGTAGGTTGTAGATAATGGTAGAATATACGCCATCTGGCAGCTAGTAGATTATTCGAGAAAGTGATGCCTGTAGTATAAAAGGGTGTCATTTGAGTTTTCGGACACAGTTGTATCTAAGCAGTGAGGTGGAACACTTGAATTAAAGCAATAAAGTGAATACAGTGTGATCCGTAGTAAAGTAAAACAGTTTTCTATACAGTGTTAAATTAATATTAGAATTTGAACGTTAATAAAATAAACCATTTTATAACTAAATAAGTTTGTGTGTTTTTAATTGTTACACAATCCAGTGATCGAACTCAGGAAAGTGTGATAGATCGAAATTATCGTCAAAGAGACAGAAATTTCGTAACAATATCAACAACAATGTCACTCGCGCAATTGCTAAAAATGTGGAATTCAAGCCATTCCAAGCAATTACAGCGGACACCTAAGCTTTCACTGGTCACTACTCCACATAAACTCTACTTTGATGAACATTCAATGCTACCTGTCCCAGCGTTATGTTCTCAACACAATTGGAACGAGATGCGATTACGAGAAAAAAACAAAACGAGATAATATGATTTTTTCTATATGTTTCAGCGAGATGCGCAAAAAAGCTCTATTAAGTATCTTGCTCTAAGATATAGGAAACATCATGTTATCTCGTTTTGTTTTTCCTCGCGGTCGCATCTTGTTTCAATTGCGTTTAGAACTTAACCGCGTGCATTAGCCCATCACTATAAAGTGCAATTGATGAAACTAAACTCTTTTTATGACAGTTCTCACTTTTATGCTGGTTGACAGCTGTCACCAGAATAAATTGCTATCAGTTTTCAACTCAATCAATCTCACTCTGAAGTTTCTTGCTTCCCTGTCGTCCAAAACTATCCAAGTCTCACGTTGTTGGCAAGAAGTTATCTTCTATTAATTTATATTTTAAAATATTTTGAAACAATTTCACACTCAATTACGATACCATATCTCTAGATTGCTGAATCACTGTCACACTTCACCTTCCTCTCATTCGCTCTTTTTAATGTTTCTCTCACTTTTTCTCTCTTTGCTCATGTAATTTGTATGTGTTTGCGGATCAAATGTGTTCATTTCAAATTAAATCAAATTTTTTCATGCGAAAAGGATATTTTTTGGTTCGTCAATATCTCTTTTCAGCATCTTCTTTGTAGTAAGGCAAATATTAAGGTGTGTAACTAAAAGGAATGTGACACCGGAAAGCTATGTCCTATTAAATATTTTTAGTTGGTTGACACTGACGTTGAAGTTGTTTCTTTTTTGTTTTCTCTTTATTTTCCTAACGCATATTGCTTTCAGTGGTTTGCTGTATCTTTAATGTAGTGCCTGAAATTTGAGGTAGTATGGAGAGTCTATGTATAATGGACTTTTTTAAATTTATCATTTCTGCAATTATTTTTAAGACTTGTCAGAAAAATAAATCAAAAAGCTTTTAACACAACCAACACAACAAGGAATTTTTAATGAAAGATGAAGTACATAAGAGAGATAATCAGTCAAATGTGTTCTTTATAATTTGTTCTTTAAAGAGTAATATCTTTTAATGGATCTTATATTGAACTAAATATTAAAAGACATTTTGAACATAAGTCATTCATTACATGCTGTTGTGTCTTAGGCCCAATGAAATAACAAATTAAGTCTTATCGATCTTCAAGTGTATCAATACTTAAAGACATTTGAAAGACATTCATTGATTCTCCTCCCTCATCGTTAATTTCCAACTATTATTTTAATATCTATTTTTAATGACAAGCTACATTGATTTACTTATTGTATAAATTAACAAATAGCTGTTTGCCATAACCTTAAGAAAAATATATGTTTATCACATACCGGCAACAAACTTTGTAATGCTCTTTAAAACCACAACATTTACAAAAAGTATAAAATCATTTTTCTTTTCGTTTTTGTAATCATTTCATAGAGATTATACTGTTTCCCTTTCTAAGTAAATTCATTGCCATTGATTCTTTTGGTAATTTCAACAAGTGGCTCATACTATCCGTCTAGCAAAATCTCACATATAATCCTTATTTCCATTTATCCATCTTCTTTGCAACAAAGTGACATAGAAATTTTATTGCAAATTCAGCAAAATCTTGCAGCAAATAGAAAACTGATGATGAACTTAAAGAAGTCAATGAAACTTGTGTGCTTATAGATTTTCATATTATGCACACAATCAAACAAATTCTTACACACATATGCAAATTAACATAAATACATTACAAATACGATTTTCGTCTTTGGTAGCGAGAACTTGAAGAGAACTTCTAATCAAAGACTTAGTGGTTCTTTAGCATATACGAAACTTTCTTTTCCTTACTAGTCCAAAAGCCAAAAAAACTTAATTAACTTTTAATTAAAAAGAGATAATGAACTATGATAACGACAACGAAAACTCTCATGATGTCTTGATATTGCAATCTATACAGTGCAACAATTTCCCGCCAAAACTTTACACCTCCCGCCAAAACGCGTAGCGTCATCTCTGCCGACATTATATATCGTTTAAAATATGCTACTTTCTTCTTTTCAATGCGCTCGAATTGGCTAAGCAGAGCAACAGTTTTCGTCTGGCATAAACGTTTTTAGCGAAGGTGGCGTATCAGTTGAAGACAATGATCGAGCAACGAAGACTCGTACCGCCGATGCAATCAAAAAATCTCAGAATTATCTTGCCGAGGATGAGAATGCAATTGTGGTGATGGCTTGCATATAAGCCGAGAGACAGTACGCCAAATTATCAAGGAAAAAATAAAGTTCTGTACATGATTTCTTCCACACCATTTATCAGATGACCAACAATTTAATCGTGTTATCTACTGTAAGGGAATGATAAGCTTCACCAAAAACAGCTCCAACTACAGAAAATCTATTGTAACTGGAGACATCATGAGTTTCTTCTCCATGAGGCCAAATAGTAACAGTAGCATTCTACCTTGAAGTTCTCCGGCGTTTGGTTTTAAGAATTCCACGTGTGCGACCAGAACACGCGATAACTCAGATGAAGAGCCTTAAAAAATACTAAATTGTTTGGGTTTTATGAGGAAAGTCTGGCTGGATAATTATCGCTCTGTATAATTAGCCTTCAAGGTGTCATGATATTTAACACTTTTGGGTTATTAATTGTGGTGATATGTATGGAAAAGTCCATGGCCTTTGCAGCTAAACCAGCAACGATTAATGATTTGAAAGAATAATTAAGTAGTCGAAAGTTGGAATTCTCGAATTTACAAAGCTACTTATTTCAGATTTCACTTGGACTAAAAAACCGGAAAAGATTATAAAAGAATTGTTTTTCTTAATATCTTAGTATTATGAATTGCGTAAAAATATTCTGCAAAATTTAGTATGCTTTAGCTGCACTCGGTGACGAGACGTTTGAAATAGTTTTCAATGTTTGTGAATTAATTGAAGAAAAATGTATCAATCCAAAACCTTTGATTTTAATTGTATAATACCTGAAGAAACCATGCATGTTTAACTTTTTGGCACGTTTAATAAACTTTGAAAACTCAAGCATTTTATGACCTAGAAACTTTCTAAAAACGGATAAATTTTTTAATACCGCCGCATTAAATTGGAGGGCCAAAAAAGACACCATAGCAAACTGAATTATTTCTAATATTTGCTGTCAGCCCTTTACTCACTTATCATTTCACCCATTTTAAGTTTTTCCTCATATGGTATCAGTGTTTTTTGTGGGCTGTGGGAAGAGCTTTACTCCCTGGACTCATTTTTATATCTACCACGTGTTCATATGAACAATTGCTTAAAGTTTCATACACAAATTCTAAGAAGTTAGGTAGCGATTAAACTTGAAGGTGTTCATTAAATCAAATTATAGCAAATTTGTTTGAAACGCAAAGAAAATAGTTATTATATAAGTAAGAAAAACATTACTTACCCTATGTGACTGCTTCAGCTTCACTCTGCCTAAAATGCGTAAGCAACACAGTTAAAGAACACTGGGAACCACTGTAAAAACAACAACAACACTTTAGCAGCGACTGCAATGCACTCACATACTGGAATTCACTCACACACACTATTAAGCTATTTGCAAAAAAACTATTTTTGATAAATTAAATGAAATTTGCAAAATTTTCGAAAAAAAGGAAATTTAATTAATATCAAATGAAACTTTTTTCAGCAAATAAAGATATTTTCAATAAAAACCATGAAAATTTGCAATGAAAACAACAATACACTACACATTTCCACAGGTGGCGGCTCTGCCGACGGCGCCTCCATCAACATAATTTAGCACTTTTATCCGACTTCATTAATATTTTATTGAATTTATCAAAAAAAACTCTTTAAAACGTAAGCACCACTATTTTTTTGAGTTTATTATTAATATTATTGCGTTAAATCTAAATTTTAACTTGAGAATTTAAAATTCACTTTGTAAATGAAATTGCAACTAACAGCTGTCAGCCGATTAGTGTTACCAACTTCTTGTTTGAAACTTAAACTAACTTTTTTGATGCAAAAGACAACTGTTGCGCAACTGTAGCAATTTATGCAAAAAAAAAACAGATTTCGATAAATTAAATTAAAATAAATATTTAATTAAAGACCTTTGAATACTTAAAACTAATTATTAACAGACTTTCATTTTAGCCATGTGAACGTGCGCATTAGACTATACGGTATTTCTCAAACTTCTTTGAGAGCTTCAGCCTAAACGGGACGAGAGCGAGACGAGAATCGTTTTAAATGTCAAAATTACACCTCGTCATGCTATGAAACACAATAGCGGCGTGACGTGATTAAAATATTTATTTGAATTTAATTTTGATTGTCAAAATAAAATTTAATCGTTGTGCCAAACAACATTTAAACTTTTATTTTTACATTTTTATTTATCTTGTTGAATATTTTTCATTTTTCTTGCAGTTTTTTGATATTTTTTTGTTTATAAAAAATTAAAAACTTAACACACAAAATATTAAACTTACATTTTTTAGTTACTGTTTTTTTAGCTTGTAGACTTTCGAAAAAACTACCTTAGGATATTTTCTTTGTGAGCATTTTCCCAAATTGAAAATAACGGACGTCTAATGCGTCTAATATAGTAGTTCAACGATTTTGAATTGAGATTGTTGTATTATATGTCTTATGATATCCATCCTATATCAAGTAATATATTTCCATACAAAAATAATGCGTAAAACGTCTCTGATAAAAGCTTCACGCTGCATTTCTCAAGTACCCGAAAAGTATATTCATGTTTCAAACATACGGATTTCTATTATTTTTAGCTTTTGCAGTTGCTAGATAAATTGCTGCTTCCACCATTTCCTTTAACATCAGTTATAATCAGCACAAAAAATAAATAATATCTGACAAAAATTAAAGATTTCTTTTATTTATCTTAAATTTAAGCCTAACATCATTATCAACAACGTTCACAGTTTATTCATATAGCAACAGACGCAGCAACAATTGATATCAATAACATTTCAAGGACAAAAAATAAAGAGAAATATCCTTTGTATACTTGATACGCTGCGTTTGCGTTATTAAACCACTTTTCTTATTTTTTTTTTTTAGTTTTTTCTTCTCACTCGTGCTCCTTGCTCAGATTTCAATTCATTTTATTTCAATCTATTTGTTTCATTTATTCATGCAATATTTATAAGTTCCGATTGACAATGAATGCGTTGAGTTTTACTTTATCATCCTTCTGGTTGTTTTTGTAAACACTTCGCTGAATTGCTGCTGAATCATTGATTTTGACGTCCTTTTTATCCTTTAAGCAAAAAAAAGATAATCCAAGTATATTTGCTACATTGTTATAAGCATTAGTCGGCCTTAACGGATTTACTACAGTTTTGAATTTCATTAAACATTTATATAATTTAATATATTTTTTAATAACTAATGAGATACATAAACGAATTAGATTTTTTAAAGAGAAAGGTCAAAGCGTAAAGTTTTATGGGATTTTGTACGTTGCAAATGCGCTGCGAATTCGTTAACCTGTGGCCATAAGGAATACCTGTAATCTGTGAGCACAAGTTTAAGCAATATGAGAAATATGCTGATACATTGAATTTATGCTGCATTGTCTTGTGAATAAATAGTTGTGTGACTATTACCTGCGTTAAAATAGTTAAATTGTGGTTGGTCACCGATAATTACTCGGTTTTCAATTAAATTAACCGTAACCGATTGAAAAGTTGGAAGCTGACAGAAATAATTTGATGTTTTTTCATAAGTTAAATAAAAGAACTACACAAAAAATGAATAATATTTGTAATTATAGAAATAGGGAAGATAAGGAAGCGAAAGACTTTGTGTGCAGCCAATACTAAACTATGGATGATTTTCGAATCAATAAGTTGGGCAACTGTCTTACAACTAGTTAGTTGTTGTGAATTCCACATTTAAAAATTAAATTGGTCAACTATTTAATTATAGTTAAGAGCACTAGACAGTCTATCATTTCCTAAGTCCCGAATCCCCACA